>OVBE01018295.1:0-10033 GCA_900406425.1 Iberis pinnata
AACGATATGATAGTGTAATTAGGAATTGACACACGTAGAGAAAATCCTACTATCACTCGATCATGAGATCATGGTAGCTTCAGGAGATCGATCGGGGTGGAAGTGGCTTAATCATTAGATCGATCCGAGATTTTGTGCAGGTTCCGTTCCACACATTTTTCGTTCCTATTCTGATTTCTCACAAATCATCCTGAAAACTCTTGAAAGTCCTGAAAAATCTCCAAAATGCATGCATATGCAAATGCTAATGAAAAAATCACTAGAAATAATAAACTTACCAATAACAACTATAAATGCGATACATGAACACCTAAAGACCTAAAAATTGATGCTAAATGACTTCTAAAACCATGAAAATACAGAGAGATCCGATGCTCAAAATCAAGAAACCGACTACCACGAGCAGAAGACGATTGCCAAAGGAGGCTCGCCAAGACAAGACTGCAAGACATCAACGAAAAGACTGCTACAAGTCTTCACTTGTAATTTGTAGACTTCAGAAATATAAACCTCGCACTTATGGAAGGAAGCTGAACGGGAACTCGAAAGAGTCGATGTTGGAGACATCATAATAGGATCGTTTTTGGACCAGAAAGAAGAAGGCAATAATCTGTCAGGTTTCAACCTCAATATGACGAGAACCTCTAGAAGAGGAACCTACAAAGCAGCCGCCTAACCGATTCACCGCAAGCACGCAAGCAGATAAAAAAACCGATCCCAAAATGCCAAAAGAACAAACCCAACAGCAATCCAACGTGAACAAGCAAAAGAAACTAAAAGGCATCAAACATAAACTAGGAACCAAAGCAGTCTTAACACAAGATAAACTCATACCAAAACCGGATCTCACCAGCCACCACCACCACCTATCCACCAGCAATAGACATACCACCGAGACAAGAGAAGGATCCAGCAAAACGAGAAGCCCGAGACAGAAGGAAAAAGGAAGCAATCTGTAGGGCCGATAAAAGACGATGAGAAAATCCGATAGAGACTGCAGTGAATCAAGGACCAGCAACCTCAGAGAGCATAGAGGGATACTGATGTTACCATTAGCTATATGAGTCCGACGGCGAGATCTCCATCGTCTCCGCGAAAGCTCTGGAGCACCTACGACACACACTTGGACCTAAGGAGATCTCTCAAGTGCGTCATCTCGCCTAGCCAAAAACAAAAATACACAAAAAGAGATGACAAGACCGGTCTTGGTGCTACGCAAACCGCCGGCGACCGGTGTAAACGGAGAACCAAAAACTTTTTTCTTGGCGACGGTTTTTGCTTAGAGAGACAATTAAGATTTTCTCGGAAATGATAAAGTTTCATGTTAAAAATTTGTATTGAGAGCTTTATGTTTTATAAACAAAAATCTCCTATTGATTGTTTGTAGAGGCGGACCCACGCAGTCAGGGTGGATGATAAAGGTACAAAGAAAAAAATGAAACTGTACAAAAAACAGAAATAAAATGCTTTCGGCAACATAACCCATTATAAAATATGGGCAATGCAATCTTAAAATTGACACACACGTTAGAAAAAGGAAAAAAGGGCCAAAACTTTTTTTTGACTAAACCTTTTTATTGTCGAAAAAGAAAAAAAAACACAACCCTTTGAGTTGTTCTCTAAAAATGATTTAGTGAATTTGCCTTTGGATCCCACATATATAAAAAAAAATATTGGAATATCATCATAATGAAATGGAAGATACGAAGTATGAGGCAAATATATACTTAGAGATCATTGTCAATATCGTGGTCATGAATTTTCTAAAACATCCTGTGGAAATAAATTGAGAAATTCAATCCAACTTGGTTTGATCTATATGTAATCAGTTGGAATATAATATAAGAACAAGACAAAGTTTTATGTTTTTTCTGCTACTTGTTTAGAAACCACACAAAAAATAAATGTGGTAGTGATTAATTTGTGACCAAAAGTTTTGATTCTTGGAAAAATCCAAAGAGCTCATATTATCATGTAGGATTGGTAAATAGTTTTCACAATAATGTTTTAAAAAGGGGTGATAATTTGATGAAAGAAGGTCAATCGATTGTTCATGTATTTTATGAGCAAGATAACACAGTAAAAAATGAATATAGGATCATATTGAAGGCTTTAGTTGATGATTGTAAATATTTACTACGCGGCTATGCCAAGAATTACCTTTTCGAGGACATGATGAAAAAGAAGGATCATCTTATAGAGGAAATATTTTGGAGATTCAGAAATAACTACATAACAAAATGAGCTAGTGAATAAGGTTATTTTGGAGAATGCTCTGAAAAACAATCAAAAGATATAGTTCATTGCTACATGAGTGCGGCGGCGAGATCTCCACCGTCACTGCGAAATCTCCGGAGCACCTAAAACACACACTTATACCTAAGGAGATCTTTCAACTGCCTCATCGCGCTTAGTCAAAAACAAAAATAGAAAAAAAGAGTAGACGAGACCTGTTCCATTGTTGTGTGAGCTGCCGACGATCGGTTTAAACCGAGAAACAAACTTTTTTTTGGGCGACATTGTCTGCATAGAGAGACGATTAAATCTTTTTTGAAAATGATAAGTTTCAATTTCTATTGGGAGTTTTATGTTTTATAAATAAAAATCTCTTATTGATTGTTAGTAGAGGCGGACCCTCACGATAAGGATGGATAGAAAATGTAGAAAGAAAAAAAAATTGTACAAAAAAAGAAATAAAAGGCATTTGGCAACACAACCCATTATAAAATATGAGCAATGCAATATTAATATTGGCTCACAAGTTAGAAAAAGAAAAAAAGACACTTGAGACTTTATTTTCTGACCAACCGTTTTTGTTATCGGAGAAGAAAAAAAACACAACCCTTTGAGTTGTTGTCTAAAACCAATTTAGTGAATTTGCCTTCATATCCCGCATATAAGAAAAAAATATTGGAATATCATCCTAATGAAATGAAAAAATGAAGTATGACACAAATATCTATTTAGAGGTCTTTGTCAACCTCGTGGTCATGAATTTTCTAAAACACCGTGTGGAAATAAATTGAGAAGATTAAATCCAACTTGGTTTGATTTGTATGGTAATTGGTTGGAATATGAAATAAATTAAGACAAAGCATTTTGTTTGTTCTGCTACTTGTTTAGAAACGACACAGAAAATAAATGTGGTAGTGATGATATCATCACCAAAGGTTTTGATACTTGGATAAAATCCAAAGAGCTCATCTTATCATGTGGGATTGGTAAATAGTTTTCACAATAATGCTTTAAAAAGGGGTGATAATTTGATGAAAGAAGGTCAATCGATTTTTCATGTATTTTATAAGCAAGATGACACACTAAAAAATGAATATAGGATCAGATTGAAGGCTTCAGTTGATGATTGTAGATATTTACAACGCGGCTATGCCAAGAATTACCTTTTCGAGGACATGATGAAAAAGAAGGATTATCTTATAGAGGAAATCTTTTGGAGCTTCAGAAATAACTGCATAAGAAAATGAGCTAGTGAATAAGGTTATTTTGGAGAATGCTCTGAAAAACAATTAAAAGATATAGTTTATTGCTACATGAGTGCGGCGGCGAGATCTCCACCGTCTCTGAGAAATTTCCAGAGCACCTACAACACACACTTTTAACTAAGGAGATCTCTCAACTGCCTCATCGCGCTTAGTCAAAAACACAAATAGAAAAAGAGTAGACGAGACCTTTTTTTCTTGGCGACATTGTCCACATAGAGAGACGATTAAATCTTTTTTGAAAATGATAAGTTTCATGTTCAAAATTTGTATTGAGAATTTTATGTTTTATAAATAAAATAATCTCCTATTGATTGTTAGTAGAGGCGGACCCTCACGATAAGGGTGGATAGAAAATGTACAAAGAAAAAAAAAACTGTACGAAAAATAGAAATAAAAGGCATTTGGAAACAAAACCCATTATAAAATATGAGCAATGCAATCTTAATATTGGCTCACGAGTTAGAAAAAGAAAAAAAAAGACAGCTGAAACTTTATTTTCTGACCAACCCTTTTTCTTATCGGAGAAGAAAAAACACACAACCCTTTGAGTTGTTGTCTAAAACCAATTTAGTGAATTCGCCTTCGGATCCCGCATGTAAGAAAAAAATATTGGATTATCATCCTAATGAAATGAAAGAGATGAAGTATGACGCAAATATCTATTTAGAGGTCTTTGTCAACCTCGTGGTCATGAATTTTCTAAAACACCGTGTGGAAATAAATTGAGAAGATTCAATCGAACTTGGTTTGATCTCTATGGTAATTGGTTGGAATATGATATAAATAAAGACAAAACATTTTGTTTGTTCTGCTACTTGTTTAGAAACTACGCAGAAAATATATGCGGGGGTTATTATATCGTTACCAAAGATTTTGATACTTGAAAAAAATCCAAAGAGCTCATCTTATCATGTGGGATTAGTATATAGTTTTCATAATAATTTTTTAAAAAAGGGGTGATAATTTGATGAAAGAAGGTCAATGGATTGTTCATGCATTTTATAAGCAAGCTGACACAGTAAAAAATGAATATAGGATCAGATTGAAGGCTTCAGTTGATGAATGTAGATATTTACTACGCGGCTATGCCAAGAATTACTTTTTCGAGGAAATTGTGAAAAATAAGGATTAGCTAATAGAAGAAACCGTTTAGAGCTTCAGAAATAACTGCATAACAAAATGAGCTAATCAATAAGGTTATTTGGAGAAAGCTCTTAAAAACAATCAAAATATTGCTTCACAAAAGAAGTTATTGAATATATTATTCAGGGAGTTGATCATGATGTATTTTTCTTGTTGGTAGATGACTATGCGGATGTTTATGACAAAAAGCAAATGAAACCTTTGTTGACAAAAATGGGATATACAAAGAAAGGTTCATTGGTATGATTCATGTTAAAGAAACATCTACTTTATCTCTTAATATGTGGTTGATTCATTGTTTTATAAGCATGGATTGAGTATAAATAATGTAAGAGAATAAAGTTATGATGGAGCAAATAATATGAAAGGTAAATTTAATGGTTTAAGGTCTCTGATTTTGATAGAAAATAGTTTTGCATATTATATTCATTTTTCCCATCAACTTCAATTGGTTTTCATGGTCGTTGCTAAAAAAATCTTGTATGAGAACATATATAATTCGAGAAGATCATAGGGAGGGAATCGAGGCAAGAATTGAGAAAGGTGAAATTGAGACAGGTAAATGATTGAATCAGGAGCTTTCACTTTAAATTCTTGGTAATACTCATTGGGGTTCTCACTTCAAAATTTTGCTACGTTTGGTTGATTTATTTTCTTCTATTGTTAAAGTGTTTGAGTATATCGAAAGCGAAGGGACTGATAACACCAAGAGGTGTCAAGCTAATGGTTTTCTCAAATACTTTCACACATTTGACTTTGTGTTCTACTTACAGTTGATGTTGCTTCTTCTTGGACTCACGAATAATTTATCAATGGCTTTACAAAGAAAACATCAAGATATCTTGAATGCTATGTCATTGGTGAAATCCACCAAGAATCAATTGTGTATGCTCATGGATAATGGATGGGATAACTTTATTAGTAAAGTATTCTCCTTTTGTGAGAGTCATAACACTAAGTTGGTCATCATGCATGAAGAATTTGTCGACAAGAAAAAGAAGCAATGTAGCCAATTTATATCATTATCAGGTGGAATGATTTTACATTTTACTGGATATACAAATTCAGGAGTTTAATGACCGTTTTGATAGGATAAACAATGAATTATTTGGTTGCATTGCATCTTTGAGTCTCATTGAGTCAACTTTCAAGTTGACCCGCTAAAAGTTGTGAGATTAACTAAGTTTTATCGAGAAGATTATGTTGCATGAAAATCTCTTGAGCATCAACTTGGTATCCACATTGACAACATCCCCGAAGATGATAAATTTGCTAACTTTAATAGCTTTGGAGATCTTGCATGTGTGTTGGTGGAGACAATAAAAAAAATCTTACATATCCCAGGTTTATTGACTTTTGAAACTAGTTTTGACATTAGCTATGGCCACTACTACAATTTAAAGATGATTTTTTGCAACGAATATTATGAAAAATACCTTGCGCAACAAAATAAACAATCAATTTCTAAATGATTGTCTAGTTTTCTATTGAAAAATATGTGTTTGATAAAGTGAAAAATGAGGTAGTTATTAAAAGATTTCAAAACATGGAAGAACGTAGAATAATTTTGTAGAATTTATTTAAATTGTAAATTTTGGTATTATGTTAGCTTTATTTTTTATTTAGTTAAATAATTTAATAATATTGTGCCCCATACCGTCACTAATTGTTAGGTAGCTTAGGTCATAATTGACTTGTAAAGATTGGGGGTTTGTATTGAGTGTGAGATTCAAGAACAGAGAGAATATATTTGTACCTTGTATCTTTGGTGTATTCGGCTTTTGAATCAATACAAAGGAAAATTCTTATCAGATTGATGTGTAACTGAGTGTAATTATATTGAACAATTGCACCAAAATATGTATCAAACAAAATCAAGTGTGAATGATCAAGGAGAAGATCTTGGTGCTCACGAAAATCTACCTCTGACGTTGGAGACTGTTGCAATGACATTAATACTAGAATAAGTTAGATAGAAGATTTGGGGGTTTAGAAAAGAAGATCGAATTGGTTCTGACGAAAGTTGTCTCACTAGCGTCGAGGAAAGTCGTCAAGATGGACATGGAAGAAGGAGAACACTTTGTAGAACGGAATTTCACACTACAACATAATCATGTAAAGATTCATATATGGAACCTGGCCTTACCTGTAGAAATCAAAGTGAAATACATAAGAATAAATTGGTGAATAATAGAGAAGGTTTAGTAAAAAAAGTAGGTATGCCATATGGATGGATATCCTTAGTGGAAAGGTTCTTTAGAATTGGTGGCTGTTCTGAGGAGGAAAAATTAGAAGTGATTTCCCTGAGTTTGGTTGGGGACAAAATAAGTTGGTTCAATAGTGAAATACAGAGGCAGCCATACAAAAGCTAGAATAATTTCAACACAAGACTGATAATGTGATTCACTAAACAAAATATTAGAGATCATAGTCAAATGCTTTTTGCAATCATATATAATGGTACAGCAGAAGAATATATTCACAAGTTTTAAGATTTATCTTCACAAGTAATTATTTTATCTATTGCACAATTAGAGGGTATTTTCATGAAGGGATTAACATTAGATATGCAAGAGGTAGTAAACATTTCTAAATCACCTGATTTATTTGAAATGAAAACGACTGCAATTGAAATGGAATCAAGCACATTATACAAGATAGTATGTAGAGATTCTCATAGAGATCACAGACAACCAAGTGGCCAAAAAAGATTGCAAACAAGTCCAACACCAAGTGATGGAAGATGAGGACTATTACCACATATATGGGTCAAAGATTGAATAGAACGGGGATGAAAATTTTTAAAAGACCTTAGTTATGATTAACATATGCATAATGGGAAGAAATGAAGAAACAAGGATTGTGCTTTAAGTGTGAAGGAAAATGGTTTAGAGGCCATTTATGCCCAAACAAGAGCCTACAAGTGTTGATAGTAATCAATGGGTTTGACATGAAAGTACAGAATGAGAATGAAGAAGAAAAATTGAGGAAGAGGATCAGGATCAGGATACAAAAAGTATATTAATGGAACTATCAGTGAATATATTTTTAGGTGATATCATTAAAGGTCAACATGTTTTGGTTATTCTTTACAATAGAGCTACACACAATTTCATTTCACCAACTATTTTGAGTATGTTGAAACTAATTCCTTAAAAACACAATAAATTGTAAATATTGTTTAGTACGAGTGTAGTTGTACATAAAGATTGAATGTCACAATGTTATTGATAATGAGTTTACAATATATACATGAGATAATTAGGGTATTAATCTAATAGCTAATTACATTTATATCCTTAACTATACAAGTTTATACGCCCCCTCAAGATGGAGGTACTTGAGTGACTCCAATCTTGTTACTAGCTATAGAAAAAGGTGTTCACGGTAAAGCCTTCGTAAGTGCATCAGCGAGTTGGTCTTTGGTAGAAACATGAACAACTCGTAGTGCCCCGAATTGTATTTGTTCTCTAATGAAATGGTAATCCAAAGCAATATGCTTCATGCGAGAATGGAAAACCGGATTTGCACAAAGATAAGTGGCACCAATATTGTCACAGTAGACAACTGGTGGAGTAGATAGAGTGATACCTAATTCGGATGATAGTGAGCAGACCCATCTTAGTTCCGAGGCAGTGTGCGCAACAGAACGATATTCAGCTTCGGTGGATGATCGAGCTACGCCTTTTTGTTTCTTCGATGACCATGATATCGGATGATTACCAAGATATATGACATATGCATTAGTGGAGACAAAATCATCAGTGTTACCATCCCAATCAGCGTCAGTATATGCATGTAGAGTATGAGATTGATTCCGACGAAGTAAGATACCATGTGATTTAGTACCTGCAAGATACCGTAAGACTTGTTTAACTGCATTCCAATGAATATCTGTTGGACAATGCATGAATTGTGAGAGTCGATTTGTGACATAGGCAAGATCCGGACGAGTAAAGCCGAGATACTGAAGACTGCCTACTACCATTCTATATTGTGTCGGATCAGACAAAGTTTCACCAAAAGTAAGCAAAAGTCGCGGTGATGTTGCAAGCGGTGTAGAAACTGGCTTGGAATCTTGCATGTGTGTTTTACACAATAAATCCTTAATATACTTCTTTTGCATTAAGTGTAGGCCAGGACTAGTTCTTGTGACTTCTATTCCCAAAAAGTATTTAAGATTCCCCATATCCGTAAGTGAAAATCTAGTAGCTAGTGACTGGATGATTTTGTTGATTAGCGAGTTGCTGCTCCCGGTGACGATAATGTCGTCCACATATAGTAAAATATAAGCAATATCTTTGCCTACTCGAAGAACAAATAGAGAAGTGTCCGATATCGAGTTCTTGAATCCGAGAGTGATCATATACTTTTTGAGTTCATAATACCAGGTTCGTGGTGCTTGACGGAGTCCATAAATAGCTTTATTTAGACGACACACGTAGTAAGGATAATTTGAGTCGATAAATCCTGGAGGTTGAGACATGTAGACTTCATCGGGTAAGGAGGCTTGAAGAAATGCATGATTAACATCTAGTTGATGTAATGGCCAAGACCTATCTTCTGCAAGACTGAGAACTAGTCGAATTGTGGTTGGCTTTATAACAGGACTGAACGTATCCCTATAATCGATACCGCGTTGTTGAGTGAATCCTTTCGCAACGAGGCCGGCCTTGTACCTATGAAGAACACCAGAAGGCAACTATTTAGTAGTATATATCCATCTGCATCCAACAACATTTTGATTAGGTGACAGGGGAACCAAATCCCAAGTTCTATTTTTAAGTTGAGCATTAAACTCCTCAAACATAGCTTTTCTCCAATTCGGATCTCTCATAGCTTGGTTAACAGTAGTTGGTTTGGGTGATAAGGTTTGAGTTTTGATAGTATTGTAGGTGAATTTTGGATTTGGCTTTCGGATATTGTTCTTAGAACGAGTTTTCATGGGATGAATAGGTACTGAAGGTTCGTGAGGTAATAAAGGTGAAGAAGGATAATTATGTTGAGTGTGGGCTTGTGATTGGGCTACGGGTAAAGGTTGGGTGGATATGAAATTATTGAGCTGTGTATTGGTGTTTTGTGGTGACAAAGGAATGGGCCTTAAGGTTGAGCCCAAATCTGAAATAATTAAAGAAGAAGAAGAAGGAGCAATATCACCTGGGTTGTGTTGTCGCTGTTCAAGTATCGGCTGAAGATTTTCCATGTCACTTTCGTGAACCACCAGAGAAGCAGTCCGGTGAGAGATCGACGGCGGAGGTTCAGTCGTTGACAAAGGAAGACTCGGTGGAGCTATATGAGGAAGAACCGTGACTGATGGAAGAGATGGAGCCGAAACGTGATTAAGATCCAGAGAGAGATTTTGGTGGTGGATGATTGATTTGAAAGGAAAT
>OVBE01018296.1:0-10033 GCA_900406425.1 Iberis pinnata
AATATACCAATTTGCAAGGAAAACACTCGGAATAATGCAGAATAGCATACATAAATGGCCACTATAATGCATTAAAACCGAGTAATATCACAGGAGTGGGAGCATCTTGGAAAGAGAGAAGCGAGGCCGAATACGCTCAAGAAGAAGAAGGAAATGGAGGATGAGGAAAAGAAAGAATTGAATATTTGAGTATGTTTTTGTTCTTTTTATGTTTAACAGCCTTATGTTTTAATGTTTCAAGACTTTGTGAAGTTTATGATTTTTAAAATTCTTAGTAATTTTTAGGTTGATTTCTGCCTGGGTAACTTGGCGTAACTAAGAATAACTGCTAACAAATGAAAGTGGAATGAAAAGAATAACTAATAATTACTAGGAATAACTGCATACAACTAAAATTGGAATAACAAGGATTAACTTGCCGACAAAGAAGATATGTGTGCCGCAAAAAAGAATAACTAGGGTTAGCTTGTATTAACTTATCGATAAAGCTGACACTTGCGCCGCAAAAAAAAAAAAAAAAAAAANTGACCAACCGCCATATTTGTACATAGTTACACCTAATAAAAAAGTTATTCTTCCTTCCACATAATTATAATTTGGACCTAAAACTGTTAATCTAGTTAAACGATAGTTTAAATTAATCGTTTCTAGTTAAACCACATGGAGTATATAATACAAATACATTTCGAATTTTATTGTCTAAAAATATTTGAAAAAATATATTAGTATTAACATTTTGGTAATTCAAGCGCCTAATTTTTAAAACAATGCCTAGTACTCTAAGACATTGGATGCAAAAGTTGAGTTGGATACAAATAATTTCATAAAACAATTACATGATAGTGAGATGATTAATCCTCCAATATCGTTAGCAAATCATGTTATATATGTTTTTCATGTTCTTACAATGTTTTTAATTTTTATATAGTTATTCCAATTAATCCAGTTATTTCAGTACTAGTTAACAAGAAGCCCCCATTTTTTTTTGCAAAAAGACACAAATAACAAGCAGTACCTAGTTATTTCAGTTTTCTAGCAACTAAAAAACACAACAATCCCTTGGTTTTTAAAAAACGATAGAAATTACAACAAGTACAACTAGTTATTACTAGTTCCAACATTTTCACAATAAAAAAGCGCCCAAGTCCCTGATTACTTCTTCTTCTTCTTCGATTTTCACCACCCGAAGGGAACCTAGTCTCTTGTCTTCTTCCTTTATTATGCGATCCGGAGGTAAAACACAAAAAGCCTTGACATCATCAGGAACATTCCACTCCGAGGTATGACGTACCAGAAAAATCGTGCAGTAGTAAGCCAATTCCCACTGCTCCATCAAATAATACCTTGAGCAAAACTTATGCGAATCAATGTCCACTCCTTTCTCTGCATGTCTCATGACAACAGCAATTGCATGATCACATGGATACTTTTATATATAAAAATAATTGAAAGTACAACTTTTCTCACCCAATTTAACCACATAAGTTTTTCCATATCTCCAATACACATTGTATATACGCTCATAGTGGTTTAGCTCAATTACCGTTAACAACTTTGGAGTCTGACATCTCGTGTGCAACAAACCATTAACATAAGACACCAACATTTGTGAAGTTGATACTTCACCAGCACTCTTCCTATGTCTATTAAACCACTCAGAAACTTTTTCAATAATCGCATCAAGCATCTGTTAGAACGAATACGTCTTCGCTTCTCCGAAAACACCATTGATAGATTCAACACAGTTTGTGGTGTCAATGTTGAATCTTTCCCCTGTAAAATACATTTAGCCCATTTCTTCACATCAAAACTTCCGTCTAGATACTCTCCTACTTTAGAATACTTATTTTTGAAAGCCTCATATAGCTTTATATACTCAACCTCGGTGTAAGCTTGGACGCATTCTCTGAACTTTATTGCAAGTGTGTCTTTGTTAACACCATGAACACGATACTTCACATTTTGTGAGAAATGGTATATACAATATGCATGCTTCAAACTAGGATAGAGTTCACCTACCGTCTTGATGTTACTTGCATTTCGATGGGAAACAAACACAAGTTTAGGATCATCTGGCACCACGGTTTTCAACATACGAAGAAACCACCTCCAACTTGCATCTTTTTCAGTGTCGACTACCCCAAAAGAGAGAGGGTAATGGTGATGGTCTGGATACTGAAGATGATGCATTTGGTAATTTAGATTGTGAAGCAACCCATTCAGTCACATCAAAAAAAGATAAATGAGTAATTGTGAGCCAAGGAAGAGATCGTAATTGATAGTAAAGCTGATTTCTTGATTTCCAAAGTCTCCACATAACAAAAATCGGATGAAGACGATAAAGCAGAGAGAAGGATGAATTGTTAGCCAATTCGGCAATAATTTGCAGCTCAACATTTATCGAGTCTGAGCCAAGAAGACGAGAATGGAAAGGCACAGAGGAGCTTCTCCAGACTGCAATAGCGTACTCACATTAAAAAAACAAACAAATGGGCAGGAGACTCTTGATGTTAGCATCATCTTTTACAAATTATATCATTTCTTCTTTGCAGGTTTGTGCCAATTGGTAATGAATCTGAACATAACTTCCACAGAAAATGCTTCAATTTCGGAGGTACTTGTAAAGACCAGAGATTTGATTTTATACTTGCATCACCTGGGAGAGGTTGAATAATAGATGAAGACAGATGAGTTGCTAACCAATAAGCTGACTTGACTGTGTATAAACCATCCTTATTATAATGCCAACCAATCATATCAGGATGAATATTAGCCTGTATCAAATGAGTTCGAACATGAGGCAAAGTGTATGAAGAAGTATATAGATAAACAGATTAGGGAACGAAGCCAAAAAATATATTAAAAAAGCAATGGGTTTGGGGTTCAGTTATCAAATTTTGGTTTCTCGGAATGGTGAATTGTTCTGAAGAGGAAGATGATTGCCCGATCATCTTCAAGAGGAAACGTACTTCGATACCAATGGAGAAACACACTACGACGCTAATGGATCTCGATGTTACTGACTATAGAGTTGAATATTTATGTTATATTATCAAAGCATCATTGAACAAGTATATATACATAGAGAGAGTGCCGAGAACCTAGGTTTAGCTAGTAAACAAAATAATCCTAGACATCTCCTCTATTGCCCCTATATATAGAGACAATCTCCATAAGACAATTGTTGCATAGACTAAGAAAATGACTGTTAGACCCGTCTCAGGCTATTCACAACACGTACAACGATCTGTTGGGAAAATGTGATTCTGGACCTATCGCCACGTATAACTAACCTTTTGAAAACAGGTGTAAGCAGTTTCTTTGTTAGATTTGATAGAAAAATGTACCACACATAGATATTTTGGTAAAAAAGGCCGAATTTTTATGGACAATTCACACGTTAATATGTGTTTGGGTCCAGGGTGCTACTTGTATATTAATTTATACTAAAATTTGTCAACAATTAAAATATTTGAATAGTAGTCTTTTCTTTTCTTAACTGGATTATATTAAATTAAAACAAACAACTCAATCAGGGAGTATTTATATGCGGGAGGCAAACCCATTAGAACTGTTTGTTAAGACACCCAATGCAACCAAATTGAGAATGATTATTACAAAGAAACATAGATAACATAAAAATAAATAAATCCCATGCCCAACAATTGACCCAAGTCACAAAATGGGAGTCTATGAGAAAGGAGGTATGCGTGGCTAAGGTGTCTACATGGCGGATTGTCTACAGTCTAGAACTAGGCTACGGTAAGAGCCGGCGAAATCATAGTGCAACCACCGAGCCAAGACGTCAGAGGTCTTCTGTAGAAGAGAAGAAACAAGCGCGCTACAAGAAAACAAAGTAAATTCAAACGAAAAAAAGTTGACAGATTAAATTCATCAGTTTTTTTGACGGATTGTTGACCAGGATAAAAAAAAAAAAAAAACTGTTGGTTTTTTCCGACGGATTTAAACTGTTGTTAATTTTCCTAATTTTATTTACGGAAAATCGATGGATTTAAGTCCATCGATAATTACCGACAAAAAATCTACGGATTTTCCATTTTTAATTGTATTTTATAAAAAAAATTTATTTAAAATTTTGTTTTATATTAAATAATAAACTATTATTTACGAATAATATGTTTTTATAATAAATATGTATTAAATATTTGAAATCTAGAACCACATAACACAAGTTCATAAATATTTTTAAAATATGTGTTTCCACCAAAAGTGTATGTTAACTTACAATATGTTTTACTATATGTTTGTTCCAACAGATTTGAATGCCATATTAATTAAATATTATTGTTTTACATATGTACATAATTGTAATAAAAATATAATTTAGACTATTAATATACTATCTAAGACATTATATCATCAACATGTGTTAAATATTTGAAATTTAAAACTATATAATACAAGATAACCATCTTTTGAAAATTATGTGCTTCCATCAAAAGTGTTCGTTAAATTACAATATTACAATATGTGTTCAATATTAAATATCATTATTTACGTAAGTTTAAACATGTTTTCAGTAGGAATCGATGTTGATGTTAAAAGATTGGATTATCCAAAAGCACAGACCCCAAATCCAATTATTTTGGCTTTCCGACGGATTATTGACATAATTCATAAGTTTCGTCTGTAATTAATGACAGGTTACCAACGGATTGGAAAAACTGTGCGCGAATCGAATTCATTTTTTTCCGAAAATGACGCCATTTTAAATTTTTCAGAAAATCGACAGAATTTTCCATTTCAGATATACAAAAAGGATTTTTCTTCTTAATTTTTGCGAAAAAAAACCTAAAAACTCAATTTCTTTCCAAGAAAAATGATCAATGGATCCCATAGACCCTAGAGATCGAAGGTAAGTTGTTTGTAAGTTTGAAAAAGTTAGATTTAGGTTTTTTGTAATGTTTGAGTGATAGAGATGTCTTAGTGATGATTGGCGAGTTGAAGCCCAGGACAGATACAACATAATAGCGCCCTTGAAAAATCCAGTTGTCCATCTGAAAAGAATCGAAAGATACGAAAACCTTAGAATGGAAAAAACGACTTGTATGTACAAATGGCTGCCGCTAACACAAAGCCGCCCATTGGAGCCAAAAAGATCAAGAAGGGTGGATATTCACTGAAGAGTAGAGAGAGAGTGGAGAAAATATCTAGAGAGAGTTT
This sequence comes from Iberis pinnata, assembly GCA_900406425.1. Lineage (NCBI taxonomy): Eukaryota > Viridiplantae > Streptophyta > Magnoliopsida > Brassicales > Brassicaceae > Iberis > Iberis pinnata. The sequence continues at coordinate 5,185 of OVBE01018296.1, forward strand.
TTTTAGAATAGTAGTCTAACATGATAATATGACTAAAATGCACCCAACAAGAATTTTTCGAGATGGACCTGAAAGATCAAGCTTGGCCTATTCCCAAAGCTCATTTAGCTTAATGACTTAATTAGGATTTTTCCATGTGTTTCTACTATAAATACATATGTAATTATTTTTCAAAGGAAATGATAAAGAACCCACTAATCAACGTTTAACCTAATTGTTAAACTCTGATTAATCAATTGGTTTCGTCTGTGGGGACTCAACGCCTCTAGTCATGTAAAAATCTTCTACCACAAGAAGCACCAGAATCTTGAAGATGGACGGAGGCAGGACTAACAAAAATGATCAAGGTAACATCGCCTACCCTTCAGCGAATCAACAACGTGATCGTATCGCACAAACATGAGATAAGGAAGACTAGCCAAAGAACCATGAGTTCGACAATGAAGATGATGTCCCAGAAATCACTATGCATGACCTGTAGAATCTCCTAAATGAACAAAGAGCAGAAACGGACAAACTTAGAACTAAGTCTCAAAACCATAAATCACAGCTCAACGGAATGGCCACCTTAGTCGGAGAAAAGGATTGGGAACCGTAAGCAACCGTTGTTTGGAGCATTCGACCTAACACCGGAAATTGCGCGGGGAGATCGCATGCGACCCGATCCAGTTAATTCACTAAGGTTCCGCAGAACTGTTGAAATGGACGAGCTTTAACATATCCGACATTAACTTAAACTCATGAGCTCGCAGGTACACTAGGGGACCAGCTCGGCTCCCGATATCTTGAAAGCTATTGAAGAAATGCAAAGAACACCCTTTCACTAGGAAAATCATCGACGTCCAAGTACGGCATTCTGCGAAAATCATCGACCTCGTGCAGTACCTAACGGCCTTCATGATCGCCATGGCACGAGCACAATTCTCCCCGGAAGATCGAGATACATGACTATGCCAGCTGTTCATCAAGAATTTGTCAATATCAGCCCGGGATTGGTTCTCCCGGATAGAACCCGACTCCATCGACAGCTTCTAACAGCTATCTACAGTGTTTACAAAGCACTACTCAATGTTCATAGCCAAAAAGCTACAACAACCGATAGATTTAAAGAGGTTTTCGCCCGGATAGTAATAAACGACGAATGGGCGACCGCTGCACTATGAAATGCTCTTTGGTACAATTCCAGGGTCTAAGACGAGCTGCTCGTTAACCCACCATAGACGTTAGAAGACGAGCTTCATAGGGAAAATAAATTCGTCGAGATGGAGGAAGAGCACGCATCCATGTCCAAAAGATACCAAGCGGCCAAACCCAGCAGGGAAAAAGAGGAACCCCCGCGAGAACCTAGATAGCACTATACGAGGGACAGAAGAAGTCGTGCGACCTATGCAATCACCAAAAGCGAGAAACCACTAGATCTTCCACCTCCGGTCGACGACGACCCATAAGCGTCTTGACTTCCACAAGCACCAAACTAAAGACTGCCGCTAATAGTAGGATTTTTCGGTCTTATTGGGTATTAATTTGGTGCCGTTTCTGGGGATTAAATGATTTCCATTAGAGTTAGGAGTCGAATTGAGACTAGGGCCACATTTTTCATTCTTTTTGTTGCTAATTTTCTTCAACTTATCCTTGTGATCTTGAACTTCTAGGTGTAAAACTAGGTGTGAAGGAAAAATTCGGGGAAAAGGCTATAAGATGCCAGCGACGTTAAACGCATCCTTGGAGACTCCTCCAAGAACCATCAAGCTAATGACGTAAAACTAGCTCACTTGGGAGGAAGTCTCATGTCTATCCTTTATTTTATCAGGTATCCTGCTACGTTGCATCCATGGAAACAATATACAGCAGGTCCTCGCCGAGCTACACGAAGGTGACAGAGGAAGCAATTCCAGCGGGCGGTACTTGGCACTAAGAATAAAGAAGCACGGCCAACAATGCTGAAGGACATTCAAGAATACACCAAGAAGTGCGAGATGTGTCAGCGATACGGACCGATAAACCAAGCACATGCCAAACCACTCAACGCATCGGTGAACCCCTAACCATTCATGAAATACGGAATGGATGTAGTAGGACCTTTTCCGGTCGCAACAAACAAGCATAGATACCTGATGGTGATGACAAATTACTTTACAAAATGGGTAGAAGCAGAGTCGTACTCAGCTGTCAGCTAAGCAGGTGCAAATAGTACCTACCACATCGGCAACACAACCCTCAATTCGAGCTACCTTAGTAATACTTTGACTAACACCCAATATATAATATGTGAATACTGTAGGTGAAAGACTTCATCTGGAAACATAAAATATGCCGACACGGTATCTCGTACGAGATCTTTACCGATAATGGAACCAGTTTTTGCGCTAACACAATCAAATATTTCTGTGACAGGTAGATGACACCCCTCGTGGGTACTAACTAGCTCACGTTACCTAACACTAACCAATCTCATGCTGTTTGTAAGACGGGTCGAAGATTCGACTGAACCATTCAACACCATCGTCGACAGACTCAAGAAGCGACTATAATCCAAGAAGGGACTTTGGGTCAACGAGCTAGATGGTGTTATGTGGTCTTACCAAACCACACCAAGAAAATCGACGAATCAAACCCATTTCTCTTTAGAACACAAGATTGAGCTGTTAGCCCCTTCTGATGCAGCCGATTTCACTCTACGCCGACTCAAGTTACCTGAAGATGAAGAAGCAAACAACAATATGTTACTTGACTCGCTCGATGACGTAGAGAAATTAGAGACCGTGCCATTGTACGATTAAGCGCTTACCAGCAAGCGATGATGCATTACTATAATAAGGGTGTGAGGCAAAGGAGATTCGACGAGGGGGACCTAGTTCTACGGATAACTTATTCAAACATAGTTGAAGAAAAAGCAGGAAAATTAGGAGCTCGTTGGGAAGGACCACACAAAATAACAGAGAGGTCTAGAATTTAATCCTAAACTAATACTGCAGAGAACAGTTCAATGTAGCATAGCAAAGGGTATCGAATCCACAGAGACCATAATAATACACGATTCAATTTCAATTCAAATCTGGATAAAGCAATAATAATAAGATTGATGGTTATAAAAAACAGTAAATTAAAAACGGTTTAAACTTATAAAATAAAAGCGTCAGGCATCATGGAAACCACAAGTAATCAGGATTGAAAGTCAATTTATCATGCAGGGATTTACTTTGAAAATAGTTCTCAACATGAAAGAATTAATGATGTGGAATAATCTCCTCCCGGAGTATTAAACCCTATGCTCAAATTATCAGAGACAAACTCCCACCATATTTTAAATAATAGAACATGCATTACAGATCAGATTCAATTGTTCATAAGCAATCAAGACAATACTCCCGCAAGAAAAATCAGTTATTCATTTAGACTAGGTTAGATCTCTAAACCAAATCGCTTTGTGTTTATCAACCTAATATCAATGAACTAAATGGCCAATTTAATTCATGCATTAATAACAAGTCTAGACTAAGAATCTAACAATTATTATCCCCTTATGACAAATCTAACAATCAAACCACGATTTCCCTGGGAAACCCTAAAACCTAACTATGGAACTACTCAGGCATATCAAAGCAAACACAAATCAATGTCAGAATAGAACATATACTAAAATTAGATATAGATATATAAAAAGGGTTCGGAAATCTTCTCCCAAATACAGAGTTTCAGAATTTCTTCTCCCTCAGTAATTCTCTCAGAAATAAAATAAAGCTTAGTTCTAAAGGCCTAAAACACATTGTATTTATAGGCTAAAAAATAAATAAATAAATAGAGAAAAAACTTGGATAGGCTTGAGGACTTGATTTGCAATTTTGGAAATCTTCAATTCTTGTTCGGAGGATGTGCTCGATTGAGCATAGTGTTGCTCAATCGAGCATAGTGTTGGTCAATCGAGCATCTCAAGTTTTTGCTCGAATCTCCTTCTTTGCCCGATCGATCTTGATCCCCGGATTTTTCCAGGAGCATTTGCTCGATCGTGCAACTCATAACCATTTTGCTCGATTATCCTTGTTGTGCTCGATCAAGAACTTTTCTGTGAATCTTCTGAAAACTTCTGAAATCTCTGAAATGTATAGTTTTGCTCCGATTCGACCCGAACACCTAGAACACTGAAATTCTACCAAATATTCAATGAAAACACTCGGAATAATGCAGGATAGCAAACATAAATGCCCACTATTATGCATTAAAACCGAGTAATATCAATAACAAAGGTCTTCAAACCTGGTGTGTACGAGTTGGAAAAGATGGATGGCACTCCGACTCCTAACTCTTGGAACGCAAGCAAATTGAAGAAATTCTATTACTAGATTTAGTTGTACTGTGAACTACGATCTGGCTTGATCCCTGATATCATGGTACGTAAGCAACCCATTTTGGTGCAGCTATTTCACTTTATAAAATTATATTTTTGTTTTTCAGCTATCGAGCCGTCAACACGTTATCCCGTCATTAAAAATAAAAAGCCAAGTCATCAGCTACCCTAAAGATCATAACTTTCAAAGGCATATCAATCAGTCAATGGGATTCCAATCCTAAGTCCAGCAGTTAATCTAAGTCAGTAATCAAATAGAAAAAGAACCTGAACTCACACTTGGTTAGTAATCATAACATATTATGGTCATCATTCCTTCGATCCGACCAGACTCTTCTAATTTATATATGGATTTCTAGATCACACTTGAAGATACAGTAGAATCATTAGCAAGCTTAAAGGTCATTTTAGAAAGTTCAATACCTTAAATCTGTAATCTTTCTGCAACAGTGATAAACAAAGATTTGCTAATCCATTGTCTAGCAAATACTTAAGTTTAATTAT
>OVBE01018297.1:0-10032 GCA_900406425.1 Iberis pinnata
GCCCATTTCGACACAAGGTCCAGCTGGATGCCGACGTGGAGAAGAAGATGGGCCCAGAAAGATAGAAGCTAAATGGGCCGACCTGAAGAGCTGGGCTGTCCAGCTCGCGACCCATTAGGTCGAAACTATGGAATTAGGGTTTTAAACATGTATTTTCACTATAAATACTGATGTAATTATTCCTAAACGATATATGAAATTCTTCAGAGCTTTTACCCACATNCATCTCCTGGATGAAACTCTACAATCCTACAAAAGTGTTATTGATATTTGTCATATTTTCTTCCACCGATTTGTTACATCTTCGGTTGCAAATGGTTTGTATTTTAGTAGAATAAAATTAGAGGAAAAGATGTATTCCATAATATTCTTCTATTATTTATCTATTTGTCAAATATTTAAGAAAAAATATTTTCCTCTAACTATAGCATAATCAAGTGAAAAACAACATAATTCCACCAACCAAACCAATAAATTAACTGAATAAATTAAAAATTAACCAAAATTTAATCAAAATTAAGATTTTCAAACTGTGAAAATCGAACTAAAAAGTGAAAAACCGGACCAAACAAACTAAGTGCCAAACCAAACCGAACTTTTATTCGTTTGGGTTTGATAAAAGAAAAATTGAAAAAGTCTTAAACCGAATGAAGACCTTTAAATCTCTTGTTACGGTGAAAGAAACGGCTATTATAAATGGGCTTTAGTATTTTAATTGGGCCTAAGCCTTTTGAGATTAGGCTCTCAAAAAGTCGCATGCTTGAAGTGAATCTCAGGTAGGATTGTCAAAGCGGAGGAGAGGTAGCTTCTCGTGTGAAAGAACTTGCAGAGTGAATTCGGAATCTAGGGTTTCGAGAAAATGGGTGGAGGACATGGCGGAGGTATTACTTACAAAGGAGTTACTGTACATACTCCTAAGACATGGCACACCGTCACCGGAAAAGGCTTATGTGCCGTCATGTGGTACATTTCTTTCTTTCCCAACACCTTTGATTTTACCTTTTTGTGACTCCATTTGAATTTTAATCGAAGCTAGATCTCACCTAGGGATTTCGATTGATTAATCATCTGAGGAATCCAGTATCTATAATCCATCTGATTTTATATGTTTGCTAATCAAATTTTGACAATGAATGTGTCAAAGTAGTATCAGAGAGGAATCATGTAGATGTTGATTTGAATTTGGGTAATGTCTCTAGAAGGAAACAATTTCGATGAAAATGACTGAAGAATTTGGCAATTTATTCTCCCGAGCATCAATTTTTGTTGTTGTTGATATATTTCAGGTTCTGGATTCTGTATAGAGCAAAGCAAGATGGTCCTGTAGTTATGGTAAGACTCTCTTTGCCTCAGTCTTTGTAGAGTTTATAAGGTCTTAATTCTTCAATGGTGGCTAAATATGATCTTGTTACTTGCAATTGCTAGGGATGGAGGCATCCGTGGGATGGCCATGGTGATCATGGTCATGGGGATCATCACTAGGTACTGTCCTTTTGTTGGAACAATGCTACTAAGTAAATATGGCTGGTGTTTCTCAATGAGAGTTCAATGCCTATGCATTTTGTTGATTAGCAATACTAAGTAGTTTATTCGCTGATGATATCTCTTTTTTAATGTGGTACGTAGTTGATTTTTAAGAAAGGTTATTGTGTTGATCTGATTTTGGTTCATACAAACAGTGAAATTTTAGAGGATCTTTAGCTTGTTTAGATGATGTTCTTGAGAATTATATACTCCATGTTAAATTATCAAACGTCATGGAAGTTATGTGAATTAAAATGGGTTTCTTCATGGTACATTTTTTTTCTTTTATATAGGTTTCTCTTTTTTTGAGACAAATTTTAGTTAATAATCAGTGGTTCACTTCACCTTTCATGCAACTTTATAATCATTCCTCAAATTACATGAGACTCACTAATCTGGTTTTAGGTTTGCTGCTAGGTCTCTTCGTACCTTTGAAGAACATGGGGAAAAAATGAATCGGTCTTTTTTTTTTTTTACTTTCGTTTTCAGCTTCATATGTTGAAAATAAACAGAACTGTGAAGAAGACAGTGATATGTTTCTGTACACAGCTTTGTAAGATTTGCTGATTATTTTTTTAGTTTTTGAGTTGTTGTTGCTTAATGCTTATATTGATGTGGTTGTTTTGGTGTCTACACAAAATTTTAAAATAAAATCAGTTGCCTGATTTGAGATCTTACTTATGTTTTTTTTTTATAAACTTATTCAGCTCCTCCGCGTCAACTTCCAACACGATATCTGCATATATTTTTAGATTAACTTGAATTTGGTGTTGGGTTGAAACAAAAAAAGTTTAATCAACTGAAGTCGAGTATTTACCGCAATCGCTCAAGAACTATGCTGGCTTTTCTCCCTTGAAATTCAAGAACATAGTATCAAATTACCTCGACTATATTGTGACAAGATAGCTGAAATCCAGCCTTCTACTCAAGCATGTAACATCTAGATCTCGGTTATCATTTCCTTCGCCAACAAATTCAAGTCAAGAATGTGCGAGTCGATACATGATCAATTGGCAGGCATACTCATCAAACCGAGGACGATTACCTATGGTGTACCATCTTGAAGGGCGTATAAGAATAAATACAAATTGCGAAAATCACTCCTCTTGTTCTCATATTTATCACAACTGCATCGAGACCGATTTGCAAACACTCAGAATTGAAATTCATGAACTTAGGTGTAACGATATGTTCTCAAATTTTTGACTTGTAAAAAGAAAACGAAAGAGATTTAAGAAAATTTTGGTGTAGGCAAAATGTAGTTGTTTGAATGAAATGAGGGTCGTTTAAATAGCCACAAGGGAGTGGTTATGTTTTGTGAAAGGTGGATGGATGCGTGAACGGTAAGTCGTGGCGAAAATCAGACTCATTCAAATGTTTCATGAAAGAAAATTTGTTTGGTTTTTTTGATTATGTAAAACATGAAATCGATTGATTTGGGCATAAAATGTCATAGATTTTTTTTTTACCAAAAAGAACATCTATTTAGGTTCAAAGCCTAAACCAAACGTATTTGTTGGTGACCATTTCTCTCTTATATACAATACCATAATGTAGTCAACCATTTTTGAAGATGGGATAAACACAAGGTTACATAAGTAACAATTAGTCAACATTTGTTCACACAAAAAAAAAATTTGGTCAACGTTTTGTGAATCTTAGGTTTGGAAGCTATCCACTTTAGATCACCTTCAACGGTGATCTTTAGTCAATTCTTAACAAAAATAATAATAAAAAAATTCTAAAGGAAATAAAATTGAGAAGCATATGTCCTTCTTGGAGAATTTTTAGCACCGGTCTTTACCTGTCACGTGTTGGCATAAGTTGGCTGGGCTTTTTTTTTTTTCTTTTGTCAATTGTCGAGTGGTGTTCTTTTTCTTCTTCTAAGATCCATGGTTTTTTGTAAGGCTACGAAAAAAAACCGAACCGAATTTTCTGAACTGAACTGAAGATTTCACGAACCGAACCGAGCTATATAGGAAAAGTGATCGGCACAAAAAGAATTTTCAATTTTTGTTCTCGGTTCGGTTCGATAGCTGATCGATTTATTTATTTTTTATTTTTATGAAAAAACCCGAAAACCGATAATAACCAAAAAGTAAAAATAACCGAAAAATAACTGAAAATTAACCGAATATCTTCAAAAACAAAAATCGAACCTAAAAAATCAAAAAACGATCTTTCGGGTATTCGGTTCGGTTTCGGTTCTTCGGGTCCTAAATTCTAATATCCAATCGATACTTTTCTAATATTTAGTTCGGTTTCGGGTCGGTTCTTGTCGATTTTGGGTCGGTTCGGTTTCATGTTAAAGGAACCTGAAAATATCCGAAATTTTTGGTTCTAAGTCGGTTCCGGGTATTCCAGCCCTGAAATACCAAAAAAATATCTGAAAATTTTGGTTTTATGTCGCTTCATTTTCTTAGTTATATGCATTTCATGTATGTTTTAACTTTAATTATTTTTAATATGTAAGATATAATGTTTTAGAAAAAAAAAATTAAAAACCCCTAGAACTTCTACCGTTGGAAAACACATTTTGATAAATGTGATTAAAGATTTAATCTATTAAAATATTATTAAAAACTTGTTAAGCAGCTTATGAGGAGTTTAACGGTTGGAGGTGCTTTTTTACAAATTTATTTCTCATTCAATTGTAACTTAGTTATGACAAATGAATATCTCATGTTACAGTAATCACTACAAGATTTTGGATTTTAGACTCTTAGTATTGTCTCTCGAGCTATTACAAGCAAATGACTCCATTCCAAACACTACTAAATTTTTTATATTTCAAAAATACAAGAATCTAAAATTATAATTTTGGATTTATTATTCTTGGTTTAGGGTTTTAGATTTAGTTTTCTCAGTAAATTTGAGAGGTTAAAATTAGTTTAGGAAAAATATTATTAGTGGTATTGAAGACAAAGATTTTGATAAAAAAAAAAAAAAATTAAACTAATATTGAAAGAAGAATTCCATGAAATATCTCCAAAATAACTTAATGTTTAAAAAATATCACACACTAGCAATGTTTTAAAATTACATTAAACTATTTTCTTTTTTCTTCCAAACATACCAAAAATTTTGTTTTTTTTTAAAAAATTTTTTTAAGAGTTTAGAATTAAATTTTTGGGTTCTAGTTCATTAATCATAGTTTATAGAGTTTTGTTTTGAAGAGAAAAGTGTTTAGTTTTAAGGTTTTAGGTTTAAATTTATAATTTTAAAGCTGATTCATAATTGTGGAATTTTTGAAACAAAAGAATTTTTGTACTATGTTTAAAACATAGGATATGATATTTTTGGAATACAACTAATTTTTTGTGATATTTTATAGAATCTCCATATTTAAAATGTGTTTTTTTAAAAAATAAGCCCAACATGCATTAGTTACAGTGTGAGACGACCACGTTAAGTTGTGGTTTTTGGTTATTTAAATGGTGCTATAGTATTCTCCTTCTTTACCGATCACACACACAAAGGAAGAATATGAGCAATGGAAAGAAGCTGGTGTTGAAGCAACTGGAACCATGGTTTGAGCTTAAAGACAAAGTGGTTCTTGTAACAGGAGCTTCCTCCGGTATAGGAAGAGAGATCTGTCTTGATCTGGGCAAAGCTGGCTGTAAGATTATCGCAGCAGCTCGTCGTGTCGATCGTCTTAAATCTCTCTGTTCTGAAATCAACAGCACCGGAATGATCCAAGCAGCTGCAGCTCTTGAGCTAGACGTTTCATCAGACGCAGACACCATTCAAAAAGCGGTTAAAGAAGCTTGGAATATATTTGGAAAGATCGATGCTTTGATCAACAATGCCGGATTCAGAGGTACTGTTAAGTCGAGTTTGGATTTAACAAAAGACGAGTGGGACAAAGTCTTCAAGACTAACTTAACAGGAACTTGGTTAGTATCCAAATACGTCTGCGTTTTAATGCGCGACGCAAACCGTGGTGGTGGCTCGGTAATCAACATATCGTCGATCTCAGGGCTCCACCGCGGTAATGTCCCCGGTGGAGTAGCCTACGCTTGTTCCAAAGGCGGTGTTGACACCTTGACAAGAATGATGGCTATTGAGTTAGGGCTTTATAGGTATACTTCCAATATTCTCATAACCAAATCCGGACCAGACACCGAACCAGAATATTTTTTTGGATCATAGGCCGGGTTTGATAATATTGTTGAACTACTTTATATTTATGTATATATATATATATATAATTAGTATTATATCATATTACGTTTGAAATAATGATTTCATAATCAAAAATTTTAGATAAAGTAAGTCTTTATAATAATGAATATAAGCATATGTCACAATTTTAAATCTAAAATAAATAAAAAATACTATTAAACCATAATAAACTAAGTTATATGATGTTATATTGCGCATATGGCACTACTATCATTTAACTATTTTGTTGAATACTTTAATAAGCTATTAAAACACTAAATTGTATTAAATACCTTAAAAAGTTATTTAGAAAAACATTCTATTTGAAATTAATGAAATACTGACAATAAAAGATTAAACTTAGTTTAACACGGTTCAATTGGATCGCCGGTTCCCGAGTTTTTTACCGCTATAACCCGAGATTTTAGCTAGTTAGATTAAATTTAAGTTTTATTATCAACTAAACCAAATATTACTCCTTCTGTTTCATATTGTATGTAGTTTAAGGTTTGTGCACAACTATTAAGAAAGTTATTTAATTTTAAGTTTTTTAAGATAAAATCTGCATTCCAAAACAAACCAACCAATAATAAATCATTCTGCAGAATATAAGGGGTCAAAAAACCATAAAAATACATTAAATTTTGCATTGAAAAGTGAAAACAACAATCTTTTTGAAACAAATTTTTTTCCCTGAAACTACTTATATTGTGAAACGGAGGGAGTAATATATATACTCTTGTTTGAAAAATCCTAATTACATTATTGGGGAAATGGATTTATCATAAAACACTAAATGGTTTTATTTATGGTTTCTCTAATAATAGGATCAGAGTGAATTCAATTGCACCAGGGCTTCTCAAGTCTGAGATCACAAAAGGTCTTTTGCAGAAAGAATGGCTCAAGAATGTGAACAAGCGAACTATCCCATTGAAGGTGCAACAGACCGTTGATCCAGGGATAACCTCTCTTGTTCGTTATCTCATTCATCATTCTTCTCAATATGTCTCTGGAAATACTTACATCGTCGACTCTGGAGCTACAATTCCTGGTTTACCCATTTTCTCCTCTCTCTGATGATAATTAGAATCTTCAAGTGTTTCATTTGTGCAACAATAAGTGAATACGTTTACATTTTCTCCCAACTTACTTTTTTACGCTTAAAGCCCTTAAATCATATCTACCATTTGTGGTATCTCAAACTCTTACAGTCGTCGATGTTGGCCAAGACCTATACCTAAATGTAATTGAATCAAACAGACATACAATCCACTGTATGATGCTCATAAACTGTACGTACCTTCCTCTACTATTCTCCCTCTATTAATTAAAAACCTAAAATGTCTAAAATTTTTAATTGGTTTTCACTTTTGAGTTGTAAATTCATAATCATAATATACTTTTAGAGCCTAAACACACATTATAACAGCAATTGAAAATATAGCCGATTTTATCCAAAATTAATAGGATATCGTCGAGATAATAGCTAGATGGACACTTAAAAGTGTAAAGAAAATCTCACATCCTAAGTTGAGAGAGATCTTGAATAATATATAAAAGATATGAATCAATGTACCCATTATCAATTAATAGTAAATTCATAATTCTAACATAATATTAATTAAATTATATGTATTAGTGAAAATTGGTTCAAATACTAAAAATTTGGTTAGGCTCGGGATTGGTTGCAGGTTTCTGAGTAAAATATTATGATACTCATTTGGATAATTTTATAATTCGATCTGGGTTCAAATAATGTATTATAGTTACGATTATCATTTTAAAAATAATAAACACAAATAATAATAATCTTTCTTTTAGTGACTTGGTATCCAGAGTTCCAAAGGACTCCGACTAGGTTCAAAGCGTCCGCAGTCGCCAAGGGTATCCAAAAGGACCGCCGAAATTCACCCCATGTTAATTGACAGTAACCGGGATTCGAACTCATGTGACGAAACTCACATATGTGAACCATTTGCCACCAGAGTTAGATACCCGGTTAAATAATAATAATAAAGAATTACAATAATCAAGATTTAAAATAATAATGCTTGTTCTTCTCCCGGTTTTGACACATCAAATCTTTAGTTGAATTACACTAATAAGCCAAATTATCAAAATTGGAGAACCAATAAAAAAAATATTAATATACCAAAGTTCAACATCTCTATTTGTTGACACATGATTTTTTGTTGATTTTGGTGTTGACATTTTATATTAAAGATTAATCAAAATGTTGTATTTATACATCTCATTTAGATTGTATACAATAGTTTACCACATCATTATTATGAATATCTCAATTATATTTAATCGATGTTTGACTCGGGTTAAAGTTTGGTTAAAGTTTATTTGAAGTAATTCTATCTGATTATAGTCGGGTTATAGTCATTCATATCTGATTTTAAATTTTATTAACTAACCATATATTATTATCAAGAAGTAAGAAAACTTTGTAGAGTTTTAAGTTTAAAACTAAGTGTTTTATGATTAAGAAAATTAATTAAACTTGATTTTATATTAAATTATTATAGTAAGAACACTATATAAGTTTAAAGGTTAATAAAATGGGAGAAAATCTAAACAATCTTAATATTTTTGAAGTTGGATTCATATGAAAAAATCTAAAACCTCTACCAAAAATAGTGAAAATCGGTTAAGCTTATAAAACTTTATTTCGGATTCAGTTATGATTATTTAGATAAAATATTTTGAGACTCATTCTATTAATTTCATAATTTGATTGAGGTTCGAATCAAGTATTTGGTTAAAATTATGATAATAAATGCAAAATTTAATTAAGTAAATATTTATAAACAAAATAAAATATATCATATTTACAAAATGATATAAAAAAAGAACTAAAAGCTAAAAAAAATTGCAGGTAGCTCATATGCATTTTGAGGGATTAATAATGGGGACCTTAATAATAAACTAGATAATGCCTCGTGAAATGCGCAGATATATGTTATAAAGTACAAATATAAAATATGGTATTCTAAATAAATTTTATGTATCATTATATAAGTTTTTATATAATGACTATGAAATTTTTCGACAAATAAAAATATTTAAAAATCAAAGTAAGAAAATGATATAGAAAATGTATAATTTATGTTTAAATTATTTTTTTAAAATGTCAACATCTTATATGTTACATTTATAGTTTTTTATATTATATTTTCTTAGATAAGAAACTAAAATAAATTTTGTAAATTAAAATTAAATTAAGAGATAATTTCCTAATTATATGAAAAAATATTTGAGCTATATTTAATATATTAATATGATTTTAATTTTATTTAAATAAATATAATTGTTTATTTTATAAAGAGTCATAATAAGTGTTTGGATACATGGATAGAGTGAGTGGCAATACATGTAATTAGTTATCAAACAGAGGTTTTTTTAAAAACTATCTTTTCTTTTAATATATATAAGTATTTAAATTTATTAGTTTGGCTAATATAATTTTATTCTATAACAAATTAGTATTATATAAAAAAATCTAAATAAATATTAAAAATATAATTTAATATAGTCTCTTCAATGATTTTTTAAATAGTGAAAACTAGTTTTTGGATACATGAATAGTAGATGAATGGAAAAAATGAAATAAGTTGTTCAAATTAAAGAGTTTTTCTTTAAAGTGTATAAAAGTATTTAAATTTATTATTCTAGGTAATATAATTTTATTCTATAACAAATTAGCAGTATCTGAAAAAATCAAAATAAATATTTTAGAATTCAAAATATAATTTAATATAGTTTTTAATGATTTGTTTAAAAAAAATATTGAAAATTAGTGCTTGAATACATAGATAGTAGATGAGTGACAAAAACATGTAATAAGTTATCCATTAAAATTTTTTTAAAGGTGTCATCCCTTTTGATATATTGTAGATTAATTATGAAATAAATGTTGTTTTTAAATAAGTTACTATTAGTATTTGGTTTGATTTTAAGGTGTATTTTTTCATGGTAAAACTTTTCTTATTACCATAATATTAGCCAATATATAAATATATATATATATATATATATTGTTTTATCGTAGATCTTTTTTTAAATGTATTGTTTTTGAGTTTTTTATTTTTTAAAATAAATGAGTGATTGTAGATCTTTTTATTATATTGTGTAGTGTTGTAAACATGTTTTTAAATGTATTGCTTTTGAGTTTTTTATTTTTAAAATAAATGAGTTATTAGTAGTTTTTGATTATTTAAAATAATTTAAAATAAATAAATAAGTTATTGGTAATGTTTGGTTATAGAAACTAGGTGACTAGCCCGCGCCATGCGCGGGCTGCGAGTAAACTTATATAAACTTATAATCAGAATTATA
>OVBE01018298.1:0-10032 GCA_900406425.1 Iberis pinnata
GTAATTAAGAACTTGTTTTACAAATTTCTTAAAGATATTAGATAGAACAATTTTTTTTAAAACTAACAGATGCTCCTAAAGTAAAAGCACAAAAGCATATAAACTCCATCAACACCAAATCGATAGCAGACAATGGATTTAAGATGTTGACCAAATGATAAAGTAAAAGCACAAAAGCATATCAACTCCAATTCGATAGGAGACATAATGCAATGTATACACATAGAAGAACAATCAAATCCATTCAATATTCATATCAATTAAACAACACTGCCAAACAAATCTGTTTGAAATCCAAATTCATCACTAATCTAAAATAATCACACACAAACCCTAATCTACACACCAACATCTACAAATCAACAAACAATTGACCTACAAACAAAATAATTGCACAATGAATCCACAAAACAGATGAATTTCTCGTTTACCTTGACCGAAATAAATCGTTAATCTTCTGCTTCTTCTTTGTTGGATGTGAAATCCCAAAGGCTTCGAGGAGTTTCATGTCTTCTCTGCCTTGATTTCATGGCTGTATCGCCGGAATCGTCTCACCGTAAATCGCACTCGCCGTCGCCGTCAAAAGGAGAGAAATAGGACAAATGATTTTTGTCCCCGATACATCTCAACCCCGAAAAAAATTTCCCTTTTTTTTTTAATAAAACGAATCAGATAGCGACACGTATGGTAGCTTAGAAAATTTTATAAAACCTTCCTTAAGCATCGATCTTAACTTAAATACCCCTTTTTGATTTATTTTTAAAGCCTAAAAATACTTAGCAACTCACTAAGCACTCATTAAACAACTCCATTGGAGTTGGTCTAATTAAGCAATGCAATCTATTACATAAAAATGTAACATTATGTAAGTTACGAATAATTGGAGGGCTAAAACGATAAATTATATTATAAAATCAATAAAGTATAATTAAAGTTAGATAACCGTCAGCCGTCTTAGCTCAGTGGTAGAGCGCGTGACTTTTAATCCCGTGGCCGTGGGTTCGATCCCCACAGACGGCGAATTTTGTAAGTTCGTTATGCGGTTATCATTTTTACGTTTTCCTTTATTTCAAAGATCCGATCAACTTCTTCAGCTCATTAGCCCAACATTACCATTCCTTCAAGGTTTTTGGGCCCTTTTTTTTTCCTTCTTTTTATTACAACAAAAAGTACCAAATCAATTTCGCTTTTAGGGTTTTAGAGTTTCGGCACCGATCACATCACACAAACACACTCTCTCTATCTCTTTCTCTGCTTCAATACAATCCACCATGACTACCGAAGAGAAAGAGGTCCTCGCTGCTAAATTGGAAGAACAGAAGATCGATGTTAGTTATCTTTACTCTCTCTATATTAGCTGTTTTTTTTTGGGGGTTCAATAGTGGGTTTTATATTATCTTCTTGTTTGGTGTTGTCTTTAGTTGGGAAATTATAGTCAAGACTTTTGATGTGTTCCTAACCAGATCATAGATCTCATTGTTTCTTCTTACTCTGTGAATTATTGTCGGTTGTACCATAACTTGTCTAAGTTGTTTTGAACTGCTGTGGTTGGATTGTAGCTTGATAAGCCTGAGGTTGAGGACGATGATGATAACGAGGATGATGATTCCGAAGAAGACGATGTCGAGGGTAAGTCTTCTTGCGTTTACTTCTCTCACTGCACTTTTGTTCATTTTAAAAAATCAAAATACAGTACAAATTTTAGGATTTTTTCCTGATTGTAGTTTACATATGGGGCAGTTTAGTTGTGTAAGAACGATAGCTATTGTGTCTAAACTTGAAAACTTCGTTGGAACAAATCTCTCTGTAGGATGGATTTATTTACTTTCTGATCATCTTTAGACTATATGAGTCTGAGACTCGTGTGGACAGATGCTGTTGAGGGTGAAAACTTTTTTCCTTGTTGGTGAAACAGATCTTTCAATCTAGTTTAGTCACTGTTGATTTATGATATGTAAAACAGGACAAGACGGAGAGGCAGGAGGTCGGTCAAAACAAAGCAGAAGTGAGAAGAAGAGCCGCAAAGCAATGCTGAAGCTCGGGATGAAACCCGTCACTGGTGTTAGCCGTGTCACAGTCAAAAAGAGCAAGAATGTTAGTGTTTTCCTTTTGGACATTCTTTCAATAAGCATTGCGTTCAAATGTATTGATAGATTGTGTGGACATTTGCTTTTGTTGAACAGATCTTGTTTGTCATATCAAAACCTGATGTCTTCAAGAGCCCAGCTTCGGACACATATGTGATCTTTGGAGAGGCGAAGATTGAGGACTTGAGTTCTCAGATACAGTCGCAAGCAGCAGAACAATTTAAGGCTCCAGATCTCAGCAATGTGATTTCAAAGGGCGAGTCATCATCTAGTGCTGCAGTGGTTCAGGATGATGAGGAGGTTGATGAAAATGGTGTTGAGCCAAAGGACATTGAGTTAGTGATGACACAAGCAGGAGTGTCTAGGCCAAGGGCTGTTAAGGCTCTCAAGGGAGCTGATGGAGATATTGTCTCTGCCATCTTGGAGCTTACCACCTAAATGAAAATCTTTTCTACGTTCAACACGAGCTATGTAGCTGATATTATCCAAAAGATTTCGAGAATTTTTGGGTCAATGTTTTCTCATGAATGTTGTATCAGTCTAAACCTCATAAGTTATTGATTTTTGAGTTTTGCCAACACTTTCTTAAACATTCTCAAACCAATTGATTCAACAGATAATAATGTTCCATCACAAACATCCTCCAACAAAAGAAAATAAAAATTAATCATCGATTACAAAAGGAGATGATGCTCCGACGACACGAGCCAAACAGAAAAGGAAAGACCTTGATCCATTCAAATCTGTATGTGCACAGTATATATTGTCTATAGACATTTAATCCAATCGAACCATCACACTATAGCCGTAGAGTTCTTTCCTCAAAGATGCTAATCTTAGACTATATAAACCCAGCATTGTGAAACAGCATCCGAGTTTACTTCACGAATGTAACCTACCTGCGATAGCTGCAACCTGAGCCTCCATCTGTGAGGCCCTAACTTTAGAAGCTGTGGCTCGGTGAAAGAACTGTTCTCTTGACAACAACCTCACATTCCTTAGGTACTGACTAAACGGAACAACACCATCTTGAAACGACTTATCCAAGGAATAGATAGCATCTTCAATGGCTAAATCAGAAGCAGTACACTCTAACATCTGCTTGGAGAGTGTATCAACACAGAAAAATGCATTATCCACATCCAAATCAACTAAATTCTTGGTTTTGCCTTGATTCTCTCTAACCCAAGAGTCTAGTATATCAGTGTTCATGGACATAACTTGTAACTGTTGTTCAAGTGTTTCTTTCTCTTCCACCATCTCTTTCAATCCTCTTTTAATTTCCTCCTCTCTTCTCTTCAGCTCTGCTTGCAAGCTCAGTAGATCTTCTGCTTCACCTTCTCTGGCTCTTCTCATTGAAGCTAGATCGCTGTGAATCATCTCCACCATCTTATTAATAGCGTTTTTCTTGAAAACCTCTGCAGCGTCGTCTGTTTGCTGCACCTGCACCCTGCCTCCTCCGCCGTAAGGTGATGGCGGGAAGGGTCTCTGCAATGACTGATTAGGCTGAGGCCGTGAGTGAGGAGTCAGAGAAGAATTATAGCTCATAGATGGAGACGGTGACGGCTGCTGAGGGCGGCGTCGTGAGTAGAGAGGCGGATCAATACCAAACGCGGCGCTGAGATTGGATACGAGATGTATGAGATTGGAGGTAGGGTAATTCCAATTCTGGAGATAAGGATGAGAAACGAGACCAGAAGGATCAACATGAGCGTGAGGTCGCTTGATAATCATATCGGCGGTGGGATTAACGTAGACGAGAGGAGGATGACGAGGGTAAGATTCGAGGAGCCAGATGATTACAGGGATGTTATAGGTGACTCCATGGTAAGGCATCGGGATCGTGCCATCTGCTTGAAGGAGATTGACGGAGCGGCCATCGTTGTGAGTAAACGTTGCAGTTTTAGGCTCTAAGGAAGGATAAGCAGAGATTAGGTCAAGGAGGTGTTGCCGGATAGCAAACTTGTCGGATTCGTTGTAGAGGACAGACGAAGGACCGCGCTGAGAGAGGACGGTGGAGAGGAATTGATGAATCAGTTGCGGATTCGTCGGTGACGGAACCATCGGAGTAAAATTTTTGTCGGCGATGGAAGTCCAAATTGAAGACGATGACGAGAAGAAGGAAGAGATTTGCTTGCTGATCGAAGAAGAACCGAAGAAGTAAATCTTAAACGCGTCTTTTAGAAGCAAGATCAGTCCATAACACATGATAGGCCCAGAAATTAAAGAGGCCTTAAGGCCCAAATATAACGTAATTTAGAGACTTGGATCCAGATTCAACAATGAAGCTAAAAGTGCTTTATTAAAGTTACTCATTATTTTTCTCTTCCATTTATTTGGTTTTTCAAATTTAGGTTTAGGTTTTTCAAAAAAAAAAATTTCACACAAAAAAGGTAAAACTTCTGATTTTAGAACATATGGCGATTTTAAGGCAGTTATTTATCCAGAAATTAGTGTTAGTTCAGCCACGATTTCTGATGAACTTCACCGGAGTCACGTTTTTACTCTGACAACCATTGAGAAGGACTTGTGTGCCAATTTTCGAATAAAAACTATGGGCAATTATTTTCAACCCACAATCTCTCCAATTTGAGTATATATTGTTCTTCAACAATTACTTTGATTCATATCCTTTTCGCGACACATATAACTTAAAACTTTCACAATCCATGGCGAAAAATGTACAACGTGCAATCCAAAACATGGATCTCGAAACCAATGATCCTCCCATCCTGTTACCTATGGATGTAGTTAGTCAGGCGGCCTATGAGAATCAACACAGTATCATTGGTCGCCCCTTAATGCCTTGGAAGCAAAATCATCGGTCAATCATTGTGAACTTACCTCAAAGTTTGGGCCAAGTCTGTGTTATTAAAGGTCGAATCATTGAGGGACACCGATTTCAGTTCGTCTTCCCCATCTGAGGAGGCCATGTAAATGGTTCTTTGTCGCGGTCCTTGGACCTTCTCGGACAGAATGCTCGTAATTCGGAGATGGATTCTCGGTGTCAATGCTTTGAAACTCAACCACTTTCCGTTCTGGATCCAGGTTAGAGGAATCCCAATCCAATAATTGAACAGGGGCGTTATAGAACACATAACTGATGCAATGAGACCGGTTATTGAGATTGAATACAATCAGAACTTCGAAATCAGAATGGAGTATGTCCGAGTCAAGATAAACTGACTTGTAGATAGGCCTTTGAAGTTTCAACGCAACTATCAATTCTTTCCAGGAGGCAATACCACTTTAACGTTTCGATATGAAAGATTGAGGGGCTTTTGCGCAGTCTGTGGTTTATTTACACATGACACATGGGCTTGTTTTAATTCCAAATGGGGGAGTTGATGACCACCTTGATGATGATGATGATGATCCTGAAGAATGCCCTGAAGATAATGGTTTTATGCACATCTCTGACAATCACATAATTATCATTCAAGAGTTACTAGAGGAAAACCAGCCTCAACTATGTAACGAATGTCCAGTTCAAATTGAAGATGCTGGTACACAAATTTCTTCTCCTTCTGATACCATCATGTTGTTGGAGTCCAATGTATCAGGGAAGAAGAAATTTGATGATGAAGCAGGGCCAAGCAATTCAGCAAGAGAACCATCAAACACTGAATCATAATTGGATTCAAAATAGGAATCACACAATGATGGCAGAGGCGCGGTGGACTCGGTACCACCACAAGAAAAATGAAAACATTGGCTTGGAACTACAGAGGCTTAGGAAATGACCTTGATGTTCGACATCTACAGGATATTTCAAAGAAGTATCTTCCAAATTTCATTTTCTTAATGGAAACTAAGAAACAAGATAACTTTGTTCTGAAGACAGTTTCTGATTTAGGTTTTAATTCTTCTAGCATTGTGTCTCCTATTGGGTTAAGTGGTGGTCTAGTTCTTATGTGGAAATCACATATTTCATTTTTCAATTCTCAGTAAAAGTCATAATGTAATTGATGTATATGTTCAAGTTAATGGAATTTCTTTCTATTTGACTTGTGTTTATGGAGATCCAAATGCATATAACAGATAACATGTATGGGATACATTAGAGTCTATTGCTGAAATGAGGTCAGAACATTGGATAAGACTTGGAGATTTTAATGAGTTGTTAAGTAATGCAGAGAAAATAGGAGGTAGAACAAGATCAAAGAAATCTTTTCATTCGTTTAGATGAATGTACCAAATGTGTGGTTTTACTGATTTGCAAGCAATTGGTAATAAATTTTCTTGGGCTGGAAAGAGGGGAAACATGGATGTTCAATGCTGTTTAGACAGAACCTTAGTGAACACGGTTTGGCTGTCATGAATCTCAACTTCCTTTGCTGAGTACCTTGACATAGGTATCTCTGACCATCGCCTTGTTATGACTAAGATCTTATCAGAACCAATACAACAACATCATTCTTTTAAATATGATGACATGTATTATGAGTATGAAGATTTCAAAGAAAGCATTCTTGCTGGTTGGACTTCAAACCACATTTCAGGCTGTTCACTTGATTCTAGACTTCAATCTTGTAAAGCTTCTATAGTTAACTGGTACAAGCAACACCGCCATAATTCTCATAGTGACATCAAATGGTTCAAGTATAAATTGAATAAAGAAATTATGCAAAGACAACCAACATCAATGATACAAGAAATCTGGGCCAAACTACTCGCAATCTATCAAAGAGAAGAAGAATTTTGGAGGATGAAAAATCGCAATAGGTGGCTCAAAAATGGTGATAGACATACAAAGTATTTTTTTCAAACGACTCAACAAAGGCGTACAAGGAACCAAATATATGCATTAACTGATGATGCTGGTACAAGACACACTGATATGAATGTCATTTCAGAGATTGCTCAATCATATTTCTCCTCTTTGTTTAAATCAACAACATAGATTAATCACAATTATGATCGGGTCTTCAATGGTTTTAAGAGTAATGTCACAACAACAATAAACTTAGATATCACGGGGCCAATTACAAAAGAATAAATTGACACGGCAGTTTTCTCCATTGGCCCATCACAAGCACCAGACCCTGATGGTTTTTCAGCAAATTTTTACCAGTGATTCTGGCCACAGACCAAATCAGATGTGTCTGCAAATGTTATTAATTTTTTTGAACAAAATGCTTTGGATTCTCACCTAAATCACACCAACATTTGTTTACTACCTAAAGTTGAGACTCCTATGAAAATGGCCGATTACAAACCTTTAGCTTTGTGCAACGTTAGCTACAAAATCATTACAAAGATTTTGGTTAACAGATTAAAGCCACATCTTCGACAATTAATCTCTGAGGAACAAGCTGCTTTCATACCATCAAGGCAAATAACCGATTCTGATGGCTCATGAAGTTATGCATTATTTAAAACTTCGTAAACGTGTTTCCAAAGCCTATATGGCTATTAAAACAGATATATCGAAGGTGTATCATAGAGTTGAGTGCAAATTCTTGCATGAAATAATAACTCACATGGGTTTCTCAACTACTTGGATACAATGGGTGATGCTCTATGTCAGTACCGTCTCTTTCTCTATATTGATCAATGGGGGTACCAAGATGATTTTTTAAGCCAGAGAGAGGATTACGTCAAGGACACCCATTGTCCCAATATTTATACATTCTATGTTCAGATGTACTAAGTCAAATGATACAAAGAGCAGTAACAGAAAAAAGATTAAGAGGTTTAAAGATTAGTAATGCTTGATCATCACTGAGTCATTTGTTCTTTGCAGATGACTCGTTATTCTTTTGTAATGCTAACATCCAATCTACCTATGTACTTATGAATATCTTCAACCAATATTAAAAAGCATCAGGCCAAATGATTAATAGATCAAAGTCAAGCATTACTTTCGGGTCAAGAGTATCATATGATCAACAAAGACGAATCAGAAACATGATATATATACACAATGAAGGTGGTAGTAACAAATATCTTGGATTACCAGAAATGGTTGGTTCAAGTAAGATCCAAATTTTTCATTACCTTGTATCCATAATTCAATCTCAAACTGCTGGGTGGTCAAATAAGTTTCTATCGCCAATTGGCAGGGAAATCCTTCTGAAAACTATAGCATTGGCATTACCTTTGTATACTATGATATGTTTTAAATTACAAAAAAACATAATCAGCAACATTAAAAAAATAGTTACCAGGCTCTGGTGGTCAAAAGGTGATACCTTCCAGAGTCAAGGTATACATTGGCTTTCATGGGACAAAGTCACATGCCCAAAATTATAGGAAAGTTTGGGATTCAGACAACTAGATCTCTTCAATGATGCTTTGTCAGCAAAAAAATTTGGCGTATACATACTACACTCTCTTGCTTGCTTGCGCATCTACTAAAAGGTCAGTATTTTCCTTCCAGTGATGTGTTACATGCCGGTACACGCAAATAGCAATCCTTTGGGTGGAGGTCATTATTAGCAGGGGAAAAAATCATACAGGTTGGTCATAATCACATCATTGGAGATGGGACAACTGTAAGCTTATGGAATGATAACTGGCTTCAAACTAAACCCCCAAGACCTTCAAAACAGATTCAAGGAACCCAAACTCAGGAAACATACATCAAAAAACTAATTAAAAGGCCAAATGGCTGGAATGAAGAAAGAATCTCTGAACTAATAAACCAAGATGATGCATAGATTATTAAAAGGGTGAAATTATCAACTGTGGGTGCTGCTGACCAGATATATTGGCCATTCTCTCCAAATGGCCATTATACTGTTAAGACTGGATATTGGGTGGTTACTCAATTCATAGCTACAGAACATTCACAACCACCTGTCCACATCTACGCAGATATGCAGAACCAAATTTGGAAAACCAATATAATGCCAAAAGTCATATATTTTCTGTGGCGAGCAACCATGAATATACTAGCAACCAAACAAGAATTGCATAGAAGGCATCTGTCAATCTCATATGAGTGTTGTGTATGCAACAATCCATAGAGCTTAAACCATATATTCTTCCTCTGTCTGAGTGTAACTGGCATTTGGCAATCCCTATATATACCTAATATTGATCTAAGTTCTCCTGCCATTGATTTTATGACCAAATTACAAAAACTTCTTAACTACAAAAAATCCCCAGCAGTAGCACAAAGTGTAAAATCATTACCATTATGGCTTCTTTGGCATATATGGAAGGGAAGAAACTCATTCGTTTTTGCTAATAAGCCTATTTGATGGAGCACATTAATCCAAAAGGTTGTTTCAGATGCTGAAAACTGGGCACTCATCAATCCAACCTCCACACAACCACAAAGAACACCACGACAATCAACCTGGTACAAACCACCTCCTCAATGGGTAAAATGCAACTATGATACAACTTTTTTAAATGAGCACACTAGGGCAACAACGGGTTGGATCTTTCGAAATGGTGATGAATCCTTTTGTAAGGCATATCAAAGCATATGACATATTGTCTCATCGGCTTTAGAGGTCGAAACTCAAGCCTTAATAATAGCTATGCAGAATGCCTGGAGTTTAGGGGTATCGAAATATGATATTTGAAGGAGATTCATAACATTTGTACAACATCCTTACAAAATAGAATCAACATATACAGATAAGGAATTGGCCGCTAGACTTCTTATATTGGTGTAGAAAGTTTGATTCAGTTAAGCTTAAATGGGTCTTCAGAGAATCTAACAAGCCAACACATGAATTAGCAAAGTTACAACTTCATTCTTGTTATTCTTTTATTTGTCACTATATAATTCCAAGTGCTGTAACAATAGCTATATTGGCTGATCAATTTGTACAAAACGTTTAGACATTAACAAAGTTGTGTTAAAAAAAAAGATTATGATAAAGAAAAGTAGTAAAATTCACCAAAAAAAGAAAAAGAAAAGTAATAAATATTTATTTGATGTAAAGGTACGCCAACTTTTTTTAATATATATATATATATATATATA
>OVBE01018299.1:0-10032 GCA_900406425.1 Iberis pinnata
TGAGAATGTTTATCATTTTAGAAATAACAATTTTACTCGTCATACAATAATCTATTAGTTAACACAATTTCACTTACATTATTAAATGCTATAAATAGCTAATTATAAATTTTTTGAATCAGTGATCAAAGGAGAATTTGGCTTTTAATGTATGATTTGCAATAGATATTATATCTATCCAAAAATAATTTTATTTAAATGATAGGGCATATAATACAAAAATACGATTTAAAATATTAAAACATTTAATAAAAACAATATTTACTCATGACACTGATTTTTATTTTTATATGACTCTAGTATCCGGAGCTCTGAAGGACTCCGATTAAATCCAAAGCGTCCGCAGTCGCCAAGGATATCTAGGAGGACCGCCGAAATTCACCCCATGTTAATTGACGGTGGCCGAATTTCAAACTCAAGTGGCAGAACTCACAGCTGTGAGCCCTTTACTACCAGAGCTAGAAGCCCCAGTTCAAAATTAGAGTGGTAACAATGAGGATCAAACTCTACACCTAACAAAGGTGCCAAAGCTACACTACTAGTAGAGCTAATAGGATTCCGATTTTTTTATTTTATTTTCAAAACATAGTTTTGTTAATGTTTGAAATTATGTAAGCTTTTGCACATATTTAGTCATGTTTTGTTTTATTTTTATGTTTGAATACGATATAATATGTGTATTTGATCACTTATATGTACAAAATTATGTTTTGTTTTCAATTCGTGCACTTAAGAAAAACACATATATATATATATATATATAGTATACTATATCGTCGATACTATAATGTTGAAAATTAAATGTGTTTAAATTAAGAGTGATTTAGCAAATTAGGTGGTTTATTAAACTTAATTAGGAAATTAGGTTGATTACTGAACATAATTTGTAAAATAGGTATACACTACAAGATTGCAAGACATTTTCCGACTAATGATTCTGACCGTAAATGTAGTCGTAAATATAACCTATGAATTTTCAACCAAGTACCGACTCAATTTAAATTTTGTCGGTAAAGGGTCGGAAAAGAGTATGGTCGGAAAAAAGTAGGACACTATTTTCGACCAACTATCGACTAAACTGTTTTTTTGCGGAAGAAAATTATTTAGTCGCAAGTTAATCAGAAAACTCATTTGGTCGGAAGATAGTTGGTCACTATTTCCGACCAATTACCGACTATTTTTTTTTCCAAAAACAATATATCTTGGTTGGAAGTTTGTCGGAAAAGTCACTTGGTCGGAAATTAGTTGAAAGGTTTTTCCGACCAAGTACCAAGTAGTAAGAAAATAGTTACTGTTTGTCGCAACATAGTCGGAAAAAAATGGCTCACGTTTGGTCGGAAAATTGTAAAAAAGTGGTCGGACAGTAGTCCTTCATATGCACATCCCCTCCTCCTTATGAATCATTCACTCAAAACACGCCAAATATTCATAAAAATGGTTTCTTCAAATATTTTCAAGATTCGTGAGTGAATGTATAATTCCATACATGAAGAGACGGGAGAAATAAGAAAAGAGTTCAAAATCGGCTCAACTGAATTTATGCAATTTGCTACAAATAAGGAGATTTCAAGAAAATTCGGTAAGATGTCTTGTCCTTGTATTAAATATGATAATGAAAAGTTTATAAACATAAAAAATGTTTGGAAGCATTGTTATTGGCGTGGTTTTACACCTGGTTACTTTGTGTGGTTTTCCCACGGAGAAGATTTTAGTTCGTTGCAAAGAACAAGTGAAAGTAATCAGAGAAGAAGAATTTCTGAAGAAAGTGGTCCTAGTATAAACGTCGAAGAAACTACTTTACCATCGATAGAAGAAAATACTATCCAAATAGTGAATGATGCATATAGGGAAGTGACGCAAAATCCTAATGTTTTAGAAGAACCAAATCTTGAAGCTAGATGGTTTTTTGAAATGTTAGATGCTACTAGACAACCTTTATATGATGGTTGCAAAGAAGGTCATTCACCATTATTAGCTGCGACTAGGATGTTAAACATAAAGACGGATTACAATATGAGCGAAGGCTGACAGACAAAAACTTTGCTCTTGCATCTTATTACGCAATACAAAAGTTGGTATCCGATCTTGGATTACCTTTCCAAATCACAAACGTATGTAAGGAAACTGCATGATTTTTCGGAAAGGAGATGCATGTTTTGAAGTTTGCTAATTTTTTGGGGCACAACAATACAAGATCTCAAGTGGAAGATCTAAAACCCCTCACCAATGCATGTGGTACTTATCTCTTTCAGTTAGATTAAAGAGATTGTATCAATCAAAACGCACTGCTTCAGCTATGAGATAGCATACCGAACATCAGTATTCTAGGAATATCTCACATCCATCCGATGTGGAAGCATGGAAAATTTTTTGTACAACATATCCAGATTTCGGTAGCGAATCAAGGAATGTATATCTTGGGCTATGCATAGATGGATTTAATCCTTTTGGGAAAATAGGGAGAAAATATTCTCTATGCTAGTTATTGTGACACCATACAATCTACCCCTGCAATATGCATGAAACAAGAGTTTTTGTTTCTTTCGATACTTGTCACAGGTCCTAGTCATCCTCGCAGATCTTTGGACGTTTCCTTGCAACCACTTATCAGGGAATTACAATACCTTTGGCACCATGGAGTTACAGCTTTTGACTTCTCAAACAGTACCAATTTCAACTTTCGTGCTGTTTTAATGTGGATAATTAGTGATTTTTCAACTTATGGAATGCTATCAGGATGGACGACTCATGGGAAGTTGGCATGCCCATATTGTCAAGATAATACAAAGGCTTTCCAACTCAAACATGGTCTCAAGTCTTCTTGGTTTGATTGGCACATACGATTTTTTCCATAAAATTATCCATACAGGCACAACAAGTCTTTGTTCATGAAGAATCTAGTTGTAAAAGATGGGCCTCCGCCTGTTCCAAGTGATGCTTACATGGTAGATCAGTTGAGGGATTTTGATATTGTCTCTATAAACGAGTGTGGAGGTAATGGTCATACTGTAGAGGTAATGGATGTTGAACTCGGTTTGGGAGGGTCTGATCCAATATTGGAAAGAAGAAAAAAACAAAATTCGATGGGCAAAAAACTCGGCAAATTGAAAAAGCGATCGCAGTGGGTTTGGAATGCACAAGAACACTTGTGGATCGGAACCTTATGTTTGTAAAATGGAAGCAATGGTAAATTTAAAACAACTCACAGAGACCAAAACCCAACTTGCAGAGACCCAAACCCAACTATAGACGGCTCAAGAAAAAATTAACGAACTCAACAAGGCTGGAGCCTTGCAATACTTGTGTGAAATAATGCAGAAGAATTTTCCAGATGCAAGGCCACCATTTTGTTTAGTTTTTATTCTATGTTTGTATTTTAATTTAGTTTGCACTTTAATTTTAATTATGTTTAATCTAATATTTTGGTTTTATTTTTATTTAATTTACAAAAAATTATATATATAATTATATATAATATATGGCATTTACAATTACATATATATATATATATATATATATATATATATATTTATTTATTTAAATTGGTCGTACCATATCCTACTAATTTCTAACCAAATATTAAATTGTTTACGGATTAATTTTTTTACTTGAGTCGAAAATTCGTCGGATCACTCTTACAATCTTCCGACTAAATTTTTTGTTGGTCAGATATTGCTCGAAATACTATACCGAGAAGATTTCGACTATTTTCGTCTATTTTCTGACCAATCATATTGTCAGTAAATTTCTACAAATTACCGACTAATTTGAATTTCCGACCAATGAAACCCGACTACTTTAGTTTAGTCGGAAAGTGGTGGGAAATCTCTTTTTTTTTTTCTTTCTGATTTCCGACTAATGAGCTAGTTGGAATAATTAAAATTTCTTGTAGTGGTAGAAGAAGGAGAGAAAGATGATCTAGCAAGGGCTCTTATCTTTCAATCCATACCAGAAACCCTTGTGATACAAGTTGGTGATCACAAGACATCAAAAAATATTTGGGAGGCAATCAAATCTAGGCATATTAGCGCAAAAAGAGTCAAAGAAGCTCGACTTCAAACACTAACT
This sequence comes from Iberis pinnata, assembly GCA_900406425.1. Taxonomy (NCBI): domain Eukaryota; kingdom Viridiplantae; phylum Streptophyta; class Magnoliopsida; order Brassicales; family Brassicaceae; genus Iberis; species Iberis pinnata. The sequence goes on from OVBE01018299.1 coordinate 4,069, forward strand.
ACATAATTCGATAGACTACAGATGAAAGAGACAGAGAGCACTGATCTCTTTTCCGGAAAACTGTTAGAAATAGTTGCTAAGTCATGAGCTCTAGGTGAGAGTTTTGATGAAGCAAATGTGGTGAAGAATTTTATGTACAACCTACCTAAGGGAAATTCATAACTATAGTCGCTGCACACGAACAAGTGTTAGATCTCAAAAGAATAAGATTTGAAAACATTGTAGGAAGATTCAAAGTTTATGCAGATAGAATCAACATTGAAGAATTCAATGTAGAAGAACAACTGAAAATCATGTTCATCAAAAGACTCAAGAAAAAAATGACGAAGACAGAGGTAGAGGTCAATGTGGTCGTTTTGGAAGAGGTAGAGGTAGGAGAAGATTTGAAAATCAATAAGGCACAATAGACAAATAGAAAATTATTTGCTATAGATGTGACAAATCAAGTCATTACGCATCTGTCTGCCCAGATAGATTGCATAAATTACAAGAAACATAAGAAGGTGGAGAAAGAGACGACACTGAAATACAAGACGCTGATGAACTGACGATGCATGAAATAGTCTTCCTTAACAAAAAGAATTTGTTACCAGAAAAATTTGAGACACATGCTGCTGAAGAAAACATATGGTACCTAGATAATGGGGCAAGTAACCATATGACTGGTAATCTCACATATTTTTCAAAATTAAACAAAGAGATAATAGGGAAACTTAGATTCAGAGATGATTCAAGAGTGGATATCAAAGGTACATGATCTATTCTCTTTGTAAGTAAAGACGGTGGAAAGAAGGTACTAGCTGATGTGTACTACATTCCAGATTTAGAAAGTAACATCATAAGTCTAGGACAAGCCACATAATCAAGATGTGAGATCATTAGGAAAGAGGATCACTTGCACATGTATCACAAAGATTGTAAAGTCCTTGTAAAAGCCAAGAGATCGAAAATTCGGCTATACAAAGTAGCCATGGGGCTGAATGATAATCGATGTCTATATACCATGGAGCTCAACAAATAATAAAAATGGCATTCAAGGTCAGGACATGTATGTTTTGATAATATGAAACTAACGATAAATAAGAATTTGGTCAAAGGAATGCAAGACATAACCGTAGAATAGAAGATGTGTACTTCATGTCTTCTTGGAAAACAAATAAGACAAAGCTTTCACTACAAAAAACCTTTCATTAATAGCTCACGATTAACGCTATTATACGTCATACATAGCGTTTTCATAAACGCAAAGTATGTGGACGCTATCGTAAAGTTTGTTTTTTATAGTACTAAACTGTAACGCTATCATAAATCGTAGCTTTATAATACACTATCATATGTGAACTTATACAATAGTGTTACCGTAATTAGCGCTATAATATGATACTTTTTATGATAGCGTTATTTTTAATTGCTATAATATGCATTTGTTTACGATAGAGTTTATATTATTTTCTATAATACGGCTTTGTTTACGATAACATTTATATTATTTGCTATAAGATGCATCCGATAACGATAGTGTTTATATGTTTCGTTATAATATGTATCCTTTAACGACAGCGTTATGCTATATTGCTATTATATGCCAATATTTACAATAGCGTTATGTTCTATAGCTATAATATACCATAACTTTCTTTTTGTTCTGCTATTAATATGCATTTGATGACACATTTGATATGTTGTTGATTTGTTTGTAAACCTGATTGTTGTACAATAATGCAATAAGAAAAACAAATTCAAATATCATAAATTAAAAAACACAATATTTATACAAGTTCGTTCCATACTCATTACGTAATATCCATACTAATTTAAAGTCTTATATTACAAAAATCAGACATAGATTTCAAACTTACCAAGTTTATACCAATATTACTCTGTCTTCAGGCCAAGCAATGCATGATCCAAGTGCATCTCCTAGCAACTCTTTCTCATCAGATGGCCTCCAAACTGGAACACTGTTGATTTTAACAACATCAACCCAAACTATAACTCCTTCAAGACCTAGTGGAACAAAATGAAATTTGTTATTTTGGTCGTTTTGTAACCCAACGTCCTTCAGCCACAACCCGTTTCTATCATGTAATGTCCACCAGCTTGCATTTCTGATTTTCCTTTGACCCTCAGTCTGAGTTGTGCACTTCTGATTTTCCTTTGTACTATCCGTCTGAATGGTGCGTTGTAATGTTCATAAATTAATCAGAATCTAAACAAAGTCTTCCAAACTCAAAAGGATTTCTTATTACTAAACCAGTAATCTCAACAATGCAGTGTAAGAATATAATCATTACCATCCAAGTAATCACACATATAACATCAAATTCAAAATAACTTAACTAATCAACATGAGCAAATTTAGAACCCGATTCTTGAGCTTTTCTGCTTGGTGAAGATGTCTTGGTTGGAGTTTTTGATCCTCAAGCAACTACCTATGTACTAGAAAGTGATTTTTCACCTGCCATATCCGTGGGGCCTTTGAAGATAACTCTGTTTATAGGCCAAGCAAGAAAAGCCAGGGAAGCATCTGACATGTATGTCATTTCTACTAAAGGTCTCCATAGAAATGTTTATGGTTTTATGACCCTATCCACAAATACCTTCACTGCATTTGGTCCAAGTGGTAATCCATTAACCAACACCTTCGAATCTTTGCACTGCCAACGACCTTCAGCCACAACCTCATCACCTGATGAATTCCATTCCAATAGTTTGCATTTATTCAAAGAAGTTGTGTTAGGGCTCTGTCATACATGTAAACAATTACTAACCCATTTCTATTTCACTACCAGTATCAAACATAATTAAACATGTATACGAAAATTACCTTTGGTATATTTACTTCTGGTTGGATCCCCATATCTGAAATAATACAATTTGTATCAGGCCATGCAACCATTTCTCCAACAACTTGTTCAATAGTGAAAAATTTGGGAAGAGGTCTCCAAAGAAATGCTTCTTTCTTGGAACCCGATTCAACCATAACTTTAATAGCATTAGGGCCTAACGGAATATCACCAACTAAGACTTCTAGATCAGAAGACATAAAACACCCCTCAACAACTATTATTTCATTATCACACCAATCAAGCAAGACACACTTAGGCTGCAGTTTCCTTGTAACACTCTACAAAATATTTAATCGAAATTTATGAGTCAACTCAACATAAAACTAACCAAGACTAACTTAGCCATGTACTTACTTTTGCAGCAGATTTCTCCCCTACTTCACCTTCTGGTGTCTGTTACAAACAAATAAACGTCAATAAAATTTAAAACTAACTACAAGCTAATTAGGATTTAAAACTAACTTGTGTCTTCATTTTGAAAATCTATTCTTGCAATTCATTCACTTGTTGAATCAAGGTAACCTGATTCTCTTGCATGTCTTCCATATACTTATTCCTTATTTGTGTGCAGGAAAACTTACTCATATTCATCCCTCTACCCATTGCTCTCAACCTACCAGGAGTTTCAGCTCCTAAGAGTTCAGAGAGTTGATCTTCTTGTGGATTTTTTGAACTTGACCGACTACCAATATCAACTATCTCAACCGCTTTATTCTACAAAAAATAAGTAAGTCATCCATTGCAAAATGAAAATATGTTACATTTCAATAAAATAATACTACTTACAAACTTTTCTGCAGCATTTGTATCAACTGGTGTTCCATCTTTCTTTGTGCGCGACTTCACCCATACTTTCAACCTTGTTACAGAGGTTGGTTCTGGACTTTCTTTCTTATGCTTAAAATATAAAACACGTATGTTAGTACTAATATTTTTGATAGTCTAAAATATGCAATTTATTAACTTATTTACCATGTCTTCAGCTAATCTAAGCATTCCTCTGCGACTATAAGTGTGGAGAATCTGATTTCTCCTCTTCTCCTTGTATTTTTCACTCACAACCTACAATATTAATATACAATATTATTTTCCATATAAGTAAATTTAACTAACTAAGTACTATTACCTCAAATTCATTGCTAGTTTTCAGTTTTACAAATTTACGTCATTCAGCAATAGTCGCATTCTTTGGCTTCAGTTGCATTCTCTGCTGGTTAGTTGTTGCAACAATTATTATTTATTTAATCATACGTGATTTAGATGCCATCCATAGACATCCCATCTGCTTAAGAACAATAGTCTTTTGAAACTCCTCATCAATCAAACCTTGCCTGCATTAAATCTAAAAAAATTCCATAAGCCAGGTATTATAACCACAAAACAAATGATATGTAAAGCAGACAAATACCTGAATAGATTTCCATAAGAAAATTTTTATTTTAGGACTTATCTTTCTCCAAACTTCAATAAAAATTTGTACGTGTTCACGTACCAATTGACCTAAATAAGATGATAACTTCATAGAACCGGGACCACAAAGTTGCCTCATCTTGTTAAAATCAACTCTTTCTTTCAAATTTCGATCCTTACCCATGTGTCTCATCATTGTTGGTCATTGCTGTCTTTTTGGTTTTGGTATATCAATACGCTCATCTTGTTTATTCTCTTCATTCTGCTTATCTCCTTCCTCTTATATCAGTTCATCTTCGTTCAAATGCTTATCTCCTTCATCATAATTCTGATCTAGCTCTTCATCTTCTAATAGTTCACCTTCATTCACCTGCTTATCTCCTTCATTATCAATATGATCTATCTCTTCTCTTTCTAACAGTTCATCTTCATTCAAGATATTCTCTCCTTCAACATCATTTTTGTGGGACACTCTTCTTCACTTCACTTGTGTGCATATTGATCTTCCATCTTGAAGCATTGCATTTTGGACATTTTCTAGCTTCTTGAAATTTTTCGTAAACAGACAACAATCGTTTATGCAAGCATGGATCTTCTGATATCGTATATCAAAAGTTTTTAGAAACTTCTTCACTTCATAAAAAGATGTGTGCAAGACAATATCCTCTGGTAACATGTCTGATAACATATCTAAAAGATCATTGAAACTCTTATCAGACCATCCATTTTGTGTCTTATTCCAAACAATGAGACAATTGCAGATAACTTGCTATGATTTACACAACTTGGATATAAGGGTTTCTCGGCATTAACTAATTTTCCAAGAAAGTCATCTTCTTTCTTGTCAGCTGCCTTTGCCATTTCACCAAAGTGACCATCATTGGCTAACTCTTCATCTAACAATGCAGTTGCTTTATATTTACCCACAACCTCATCATTTCAATTACGTTCGCTTCTTACACAGGAATCGTATGGCTCTGTTTCTCCATGATGATACTAGTCCTTCCACCTTTTATAACTCTCATCCATTCCTCTTGTTACAAGATGGGAGACAACCTCACTAATTGAGTGACGAACTACATTGCGACAGTCAATGCATGGGTAAACTATGACATCAATGTCACCTAATCTTGCAGCTACAAACTTAACAAACGTCCAAGCACCTCTTTCATACTCAGGATCAGCTCTTTAGGGGGAATTAAAAATATTAAAGGATGTATTAGAACCTTTATAAAATATAAAAAACTAAACCTAATTTTGTGGAATCCATACCTGCCAATATGGATCCATGACTTGTCCAGCATAATTAAAAGTTTTTTATAACCTTTAACAAGAAAAATGTTTTATTAGAACCTTTGATAAGAAAAACGTTTTATTAGAACCTTTATTTAAAAATATAATTTTTAAAGTTATAGGTTTGTTAAAACCATCATACAACCAAAATGATAATTTTTAATAAGAAAAAGTTTTATTAGAACCTTTATTTTAAAAATATAATCTGTAAAGTTATAGGTTTGTTAAAACCATCATACAACCAAAATTATGATCTTTATTAGTTTCTATAATCTAAATTGTTACAGGTTTGTTAAAACCATCATACAAAACATATATGTATACTTATCAATTATTAAGCACATGCTACTAACAAAATTTTTAATTGTATACTTAGCAAGGTTTTACACTGACTTATTAGTTTAGTAAGCTA
>OVBE01018300.1:0-10031 GCA_900406425.1 Iberis pinnata
TTCTCTTTGGTTTATCATCCTTCATAATAGTTTCAATTCTTCCCAAATTGACTACCTACCCGATTACATCTGCAATACTAAAACGTTAGCGCCAATATAACTATTTTATATATATTCGCATGTTTATATTTTACTGCAAACAATAAGAAAATAATCGTATAGACTCCCTGACAATATTGAATCATATTGGGCGAAGTTAAAAAATAATTCTCATCTTCAACACTACTCGTAAGATCTTGAACAATAGTTGAATATAAAATATTCATTCTATATTCATGATTTGTTGTTCTAAAAACTCCATAATTTTGCCATAGAGCAAAATTTTGGATGGTTTTCCACAAACCATAACGGACGCGTGACTCAAAACATGCAGCAAATTCACGTTTAACGGATGCTTGTATTTTTAATCCATGATATCATAATTGTACGTTAACAAAATTATTAAAAAATCTATACATAAAACGTAAATATTACAACAAAAAATTACCTCTTCATCGGCTAAAATCAATTCAATCGACCTAAGAGAACCTCTTGGACTTTCTGGTCTCCACATGTAAATTATACGAACTTTAACACGCCATGATTTCTTGTAAGGTTTTACACTTTTTAATGGTGTAAATTCAGAAAACTTTGCTAAAATTTTGTCCATTGTAGAAGACGAATGAATTTATGTTTATTAAATGTGAGAGAAAGGTACATGAATGAATATACTTACCCCGCACATCTATTTATATATATTGATAGAATTATGTTTACTAAAATATCATTAAAGTTAGGTTGAACGTATAATGAATATCGGAATATATTGTTAGTTACCTTAACTGTGGATTGCATATATTGTAATTTTCCTAATTATTTTTAAATACATTTTAAGAGATAGATAAAATATCATTTATAGAATCTATATTAAATATAATTATAAAATATGCAAAACGTATTAAACATATATTATTCAGAGTATACAAACGACAAAGGAAGATATTCAATTAAACCTAATGTAACATAAATGACATCTACATATTTAATAAGATTACTCCTATAACTAAATATTTAATTTAGTTATAGGAAAACATAGAATATTAGTGAATATCATTACCTACCTTAAATATTAAAGAAAATAAAAAAATCTATAATATAAAAGATAATTACCTTATAAAATATCGAGAATATAAATGAATATCTATAGATATTGTATTGGTAGTTAAGCTATATATTAACTAAAGAAACAAATTTTTAAAAATATTAGTATATTAAACTATATTTCCTTACAAATAAATATATTCATTTAGTTATATGTATATAGATAATATTAGTGTATAGCATTTCTTACATAAAATATAGAGAACTCAAAATAAAATCCAAATGATATTTAAGCTAAGTACCTATTATAATCTAATACACACTCAATGAACAATAGCATAGATTGACTCGTTTGTTAAGATATTATAAAAACCGAATCAAAAAATTAAGGTGGAATTTACAATATATTCAATACTATTCATTATTCACAATATATTCTAATTCTAAAATATTCGTATGAATTTACAACTTGTAATATTATTCAAGTTATAATTTTAAACCATTAATATGTAAACTATATTATATCTATATATATATATATATACATTCCATATATATATATATATATATATATATATATGTATGTATATATATAAGGGTCAATATTTCATTACTTTATTGATTCTAATCTTAATTATCTATACATTCCATATATATATATAAGGGTCAATATTTCGTTAGGGTTTAATATTACATAAACTGTTTTTGGTCTTAACGAAGTAAAATTTCTGAACAAATAATATAAAGATTTAAATATCAATATTATTAATAGCAAATGCAAATATAGTGATGTTTAAATTTTATTTTATTTTTCGATTGATATATTGCACAAAATTATCGCATAATTAGATAGCAAATGCAAATATAGTGATCCCATAATATTATTAATGAAAACAAAGCATAAAATCCAAATTAAAAATATTAAAACAGAAAAAAATAATAAGGAAAATTAATAAATAATACTAATTATATTTTGGAATTCCCATATTATCATAATCAATATCGGGAATCACAACCTTCTTAAGCAAGCCTTCAGTTACTTCTTTTTTTCCTTCTTGATGATTCAATTCTCTTGTGATATCAAAATCATGGAAACCAACTAGACGATAGAGCAAAGATATTTTTGCATCTCTCTTTGCAATTTTAATTCTTAGTTTTCAACTTTTTCATAGGCACTCTGATATTCTTTAATATGTTCGATACATCTCTTGTAATGCACATATTGTTCCTTCTTTGATCGTTTGACCGCGGTTGTTACAATAGCCAGTAGTTGAAGCTGTTCGGGACTTATGGTTGATGCCCTTTTGGTTGTCTAATTCGAAATAGTTGAAAACAAAACGATTTCGTTAAACGTTGTTATATCATGGATTTAATACTAACATAGGTAGATAACAATTAGATCGATAAGAGAATATGTCTATACCATAGAGTAGTGTGGAAGGACTTCTTTCATGACAATGCCATTTTGATCGTCTTCCTGTCCAATTTTACAAATTTTTAAAAATTATGTTGAATATAGCAGTAAATACGTATATATATATATATATATATATATATATATAACATTTTCGATCTATATTTTTGCTGAAAAACTAAGAATTAAAATTGCTATAAGAGATACATACAGTCATATTGAAAGTACAATATTAATATTAGATGATACTTGATTAAAATAAAATGCATTCGATCTATATAAATAAGACAAATTTAAATATATATACTATAAATTTCATTTCATCTACAAAAGAAATCAATTAATATATGAAGATATCCAAGATAGCTTCGATTCAACAACAAATGGGGATTTTCCTTTGCCATTCTCTTCATTTTCATCAACTTTACCATTCAGGTTACACGGAGGACACAATATGTATAGACAAATAAAAAACATATTATTTACAAATGATTTTTCAAATAACATACACAAAAATAGAATTATAAAACTAAAATATAAACGAACAACAATATAACGATTAAAATATAAGATAAAAGAACTGTATCGTGGGTGTAAATAATGTAAATCGGATATTGGAATATCTATATAGACATCCGAAAAATATATTGTGTATATTACTAATTGATCAAAGTCGTAGATAAATATTGAAAATGAAGAACGTTATTGGTTTAAAATGGAATCATAAAAACTTGAATCGAACACATACTGTTCGGGTCGAAAAACGTTTTAAAGTATAAAATGAAATGGTTAAAAACACTCAATGAATATTGCTCTATTTATAGTGTAAAATAAAAACATAACCTAGTTATAACCACAATAAAATCTTAACGACATATAATAATATATTTTTTATGAAATTTTAAATTTATTGAAAATAATAGAGAACAAAGTTATATACAAAAGTTTAATGCCGGACAGATAGAGAAAAAAATTGACGTATAGGTTTGATGTGTGTTCGGAGGTGCCTCATTAAAACCTGATACTAGAAAATCCAGTGGGATAAAACTAGTACAGCCCCCAGAACACAACCTATAAGTCGTCAATAAGAATGAAAACCCGTAAGGGTGGAAAAAAGTGGAAAACTAAGTCGCCGTAGTGTGGCGATGGAGAGGCATAATATGGTCATCCACGGTGGGGCTGGAATGCATGTGAAGATTGTGCCAACGGTAGAGAAGACCATGGTGACGAGAGTCGAGAGAGTAACAAAGGCTGGGGAGGCGTGCCTTAATTGTGAGGATGATTTGTTTGGTGATGTATGAAGGTGATCGAGTAGGTTGTGCATGGTTCCTTCCATTCCGTTCTCGCCATATGTTGTAAATTGTGGCCTGGAAGCACAATTTGAGGAGGATGGCATCATGCGAGGAGAGGCTGCGGAGACGGAGTGAGCTCAGAGTTCGTGACCAGTCAGGGGTTATGCATGCAAGTAAGATCGGAGAAGCGAGCTATGTCCATATTGTGTAGCTGAAAGGGCAAGCAAAAAATAGGTGGTCGCGTGTCTCATCGGCCTCACCACATAGGACACATGGTATAGAGTTCCCCCATTGACCCATTCGAGATCTTGTGTTTAACCTGTCAAGGATTGCAAGCCAAGAAACAAAAGCGTAACGAGGAACAAAATGCGGAAACCAGATAGAGATATACCAAGGTTTGATAGGGTGGGGATCACTTATCTGTTGCCAAGTGTGAGAGGCCGAGAAAGCAGGTTGGTAGGTGCCTAGTCGATGACGCCAAAGAGCTACATCACAAGCACCGGTTTGTGTAGGTAGAGGCTGGTCCGTGATTTGATCGTAGAGGTTGCGGTGTTGTGGTACTCGAGATCGCCAAACTAACCAATGGTCCGAACTTGTTGCATCTGACACCAATGCATTTTGGCGAATACCTAGTTCTCTTATGCCCGCATCACCTGTAATGTTGAAAAGAGGTCCCAGAGAGGACCAATCATCAAACCAGAAAGATGTGGTGAGACCATTCCCAATTGTAAACCGGATGAAAGGATGAGCTGTGGGACGAAGTTTCAATAGCTTTTGCCATATCCATGATCCCTTGGTTGTTGTCGGTAAATCCCAGAATGTTGAATCCCTTATAAGATAATGCTTTCTCCAGGCTGCCCATAGTGAACATGTATTGGACACTAAACGTCAAATCAGAGAAAGAGAGAAAACAAGTGATGTATCCTCCAACTTACGAATACCAAGACCTCCCGCGTTGAGTGGTGTGCACACATCAGCCCAAGCGACTTTGGCGTGATGTGGTGATGATGGTGAACCTGTCCATAAGAAACTACTACAAAGACTATCGATTTCGCGAAGGAAGAACCGCGGTAGACGGAAAGCGGATTGCCAAAAATTTACTACACTGACGATGACCGATTTGATCAATTTCAGTCTACCGGCATAGGAGAGAAATTTGACAGCCCAAGAATTCATTTTACGTTGAATACGGTCAAGTAATGGGGAACAATCTGCCCTAGTTAAATGCCGGGTAGTTAGTGGCAAACCGAGGTACCGTACGGGTAAATGTTCTTGTCGAATGCCCATGGTGACAGCGGCGTGATGCAAGGCTGTTCCGGTTCGTCATACAATGAAGATCGAGGACTTGTGGACATTTACATGAAGGCCCGATGCTTTTCCAAATAAGTGTAGGATATGCATTATCCCCGTCAAAAAAGCCGGTTCACCGTTCGTGAAAACAAGAATGTCGTCCGCAAAACAAAGGTGAGTGAGGCCTACATCGCGGCATTGAGGATGATAACCAATAGTACCTAAACGGGCTCCTGCATTCAAAAGCTGAGAAAGGACATTGTTAGCAATGATATACAAATATGGAGATAAGGAACAACCTTGCCGGAGACCCCGCCGACTCAGGAAAAAACCTGTCAATTCTCCATTGACGGAGACCGTAAACATCGCAGTGGAGATACAGAGAGTATCTCCACTGACCTGCATGACCGCATGACCTGCATGACAAATAGCAAAAATTCCCAATTAATAGTATCAAAAGCCTTGGCAATATCCAACTTTAGAGTGCAACGAGCAAAGATAGAGGTTTTGTGATAGTCCTTCACGATTTCGGTAGCCAGAATGACGTTCTCGAGTAGGAGACGACCCTTGACGAATGCGCTTTGGTTTGGGGGCGATGAAGTTTGGCAAAAGAATCTTAAGGCAGTTGGCCAAGATTTTTGAGATGACCTAGTACATGACATTGCAGCACGAAATAGGCATATAGTCGTGAATCTTCTCCTGACTGTCACCCTTAAGGATCAAAGAAAGAAAAGTTGAGTTAATGCCACATGGTACGAAACCATAAATAAAAAAAGATTGAATTGCGGCGCAGAAATCGGGTCCAATGATGGACCAAACTGATTTGTAGAACTCGGTAGTGTATCCATCGGGTCCTGGTGCCTTGTTGGATGGCATAGATAACAGGGTGTCTCTTATGTCGTCGGCGGTCACAAGTTGGCAAAGAGCTGAAGCGGTTGTTGGTGGACATCGGTAAGTTAGGAGATCGTCAAGGTTGGGAATGGGCGTCGAGGGAGGTTGTTGTTGTAAGAAGATCTTGAAATGATCAGCTGCTGCCGCTTTAAGAGATGCTTGGTCCGTAATCGTCTCTCTCGAATCCAAGAGTAGGCGTTTGATGCTATTGTGAGACTTCCTAGAGTTTTCCACATGATGGAAGTAACCCGTGTTGTGATCTCCATTATGCAACCATTGTATTCGAGATCGCTTTTGGTAGTAGATTTCTTCCGCCTGTGCGAGCTGGCGCCAGGTAGTAGCGGCTTGCGATTCCAAAGCCATGGTATGGACTGTCATATCTAAAAGAACCTGTTCTTGGCAAGTAAAAAGATGGGCATAAGCAGCACAAGTTCTATTTGATAAATCGCCATAAACAGTAGAATTAAGAGTACGGATTTCAAACTTGAGAGATTTTAGTTTGAGATATAGAAACCGCAAAGCCAGCCGAGAGATATAAATAGACGGAGAGGCGGACCAGCTTGCGCAGATAACCTGTTGAAAAGAAGGGTGAGCAATCACGTAATTATTAAACTTAAAGGGTTTGCGCAGAGTAAAAGAGTGGTGAGAGAAGTGGATGACACATCGCGCATGGTCGGAGACACCAATAGCTTCGAAAACCGAGTAAGATTGCGGAAATTTCGAGAACCAGGAGTCATTGATTAGCGAACGATCTAGCTTTTTCCCAATGGGGTCAGCTTGGCGATGATTCCACCATGTAAACCGAGGTCCAACATATGTCATATCCGTTAAGTCACAACGTGTGACGAAATCTTGGAACTGTAACATGCTAGAATGACGATTGGCCGTAAGGTTGGAATGCTCCGAGGGTGAAAGAATCTCATTGAAATCACCATAAACCAGCCATGGAATAGGATGCAAGCCATATAGTCGACGACTCTCTTGAAGATCATGCCAGAGGTGAATACGATCAACCTGAAAGTTGGATGCATAAACACACTAAATCAGTACAATATTACCTGAAGATAAAGTAGCAAGAACTGAGATTAGTTGAGAAGTGATGAGAATCGGCATGATGATGATGTCGTCACGCCAGCAAACCCATATACGACCTAGTCTATGTGAGGAGTAGTTGTGTAGAACTTGCCAACCGGGCATAGCGACCTGCACAATACGATCAAAATTTTCAGCTTGAACACGGATTTCTAACAAACAACCAAATTCCGGTTTGGTGGATTGAAGCCAATGTCTAACACTATGTTGTTTAAGGGATTGATTGAAACCCCTTGTATTCATGCAAATAAAGACATATCATTAGTCGAAAAAATTTTTCTTGGAGACGACATGTTTGGATAGCTTGCGCGAAGCGGCAATAGCCCCTTGGTCCTAGGGTTGTGGTTTCACCCGGGATGCAGGACGAACAAGAGAGGTTGTGTCCTTAGAGACTGTATCTGTTAAAAGCTCAACAACATCATCGAAAATTTGACCCTCCTCGGCCTCTTCATCTTCAAGAACATTGTCGGCAAGGACTTGGAAACGGGATGGGGAGAGAATAACATGTGATTTAGGATCGGGATCAGCGGGTTTTGAAGGGGATTTGAGGTTTTGGTGTCGAGTAATGGTAGACTAGTTATTGTTATTAGCATCGGCATGAGATGGTGGAATAGCAACAGAGCCCATCTTGGCTAAGAGGGAGGACAAAGACGTATTAGTGACGTGAGCAACAGATTCAATAGTTGGGTCATTGAGGGAGACGTGAGGAAAGGTTTGTGATGGAGGAACAGGTGAGATGTAAGTTAGTTTCTTTGCCAAATCGGCAAGAGTGGTAGAGGTACCTGTCAAAATAGAAACAGAGTTAGTTGATGAGAGAATATGCAGGTCTGCTTGTAAAATAGGATCAAATTAGGTTTTGTTCGAATATAGAAAATCGAATGGATGCACATAACATTTTAGTATATAATCTTAACAATATTATTGTTAAGATTTTATTTAGTATATATTTTCATATTCCCGATAAGGATATTAACTAATTAATTAGTTAGACTAACATAATTAGTTTATATATGTATATGCAAATATCGATATTTCCATAACGAAGTGGTCGGCCTAATATGTTTATATATCTTTATCGAATAAATTTAGTATTAAGTACAAAAGAATTTTTTAAGAATTTAATTCATGTTTTTCAAAAGTTATTAATTTATAATCACTATTAATGTTCTTATACGAAAAATCGGTGTTGGTGGTTAATAATTATTTGGTGCAATACAAATATATTATACCCCTTAACAATGGCCTAATTTACATATTTAATATAGATTATTTTATTTAATTTCAGTTTTAAATGTAATATATATACGGTTGAATTAACATATAAATTTTATTATTGTTATTTGTTAAAGATATTTGTAAACAATCATATTTAAAATAACTAACTTCTTAAAATATTATCAAACTTATAATGGGATCACACAATAACAATAATTAATCGAAATAAAAAACATATAGTTGCAAAGGGGAAATACAATATATGAACTAGTTTCCGCATAATTAAATAGCTAATGGAAATATAATTATCCCATAATTTTATTGTAAGTTTTCGATTGATATATCGTGTAATATGTTAATTCATTGACATGTAATTCGTTTGATATAGTGTGCAATATCTTAACAAAACCATCATATCTAATATAAAAATGGATTTACGCAATTTAAGTAGAATATTTCATTTAAAATAAATTATTTAAAAAATAATAAGAAAACAGAATAAAACTATGAAAATAACAAAGTTTAATAAGATAAAGAAGAATGGTTAATCCATATTAGGAAAACCCATCTTGTCGTAATTAACATTTGGAATCACAACTTTGTCTAGCCATAATTTATATTCTTTTCTTTTCTTCTCTTAATAGACTCATTTGAGGACATCAAAGTTATCCTCTTTTGCTTGCTTCAAAAGCAAATCAATCTTTGCCTCTTTTTTGCGACTTTAATTGAGAGATATTGCGATTTCTCATACGCTTCCATATATTCTTTCATCCGATACATTCCACCTTTGTAGTGTTTTTCAACATCTCTCTTAACTTTCTTTGCTGCTAATGACACTTGTGCGAGAACTCCGAATTCATCATTGGTCATTGGTTCCTTACGTTTTCCTAAAACCTATCACCACATGAAATATTCGTATAAACAAATCTACAATATGAATAAAATAAATCGGTAAGAAATTAAAAAATAATTTTACTAACCGGTGTTGTTTGTTCTTCGTCTCGCTTTTCATCTTCGATAACAACACATTTACCTTTGTCCAAAGATGACCGATACATTTTCTGCATTAGAAATATATCAAACGTTAGAAAATTATATTACATAATACGACCCCAAAAATCATAGAACAATAAGTAAGATTACAATACAGAAATTAAACCAGACGTTCTAAAGCTTGTATAGAAAATTCAAATATTGTAAAATCGAGTGGATGCATTTAAATGATAGCTATAATACTATATATATAGAGAGAGATAAGATAATAGGGTTTCAAAGATATTTTCATTTAATTACTTTTAAGAGAAAAATTTCTAACTACTTTAATACGAAACAAATAAGATATTATGACATCTAAAATATCCACAATATGTTCGATCTAAAAATTTGACCATTCCGGTTAAATTCAAACTAAATAATTCGAACTGCCGAATTATTGTCGGTATAGCTTAGAAAGCTTTAAAAAATTCAAAACAACATCAAATGGTGATTCGAACTCGAGACCTTCCAATTTTTTTTATTAAAAAGACGGGTCCGACCCGAATCACTAATAGATCCGCGCGTCTTCACACTCTGCATGGACAAAATTACCCTTCTTGATAATTTTTTCTTTGAACTAAAACTCAAAAATCTCCAATGGCATATTTTGTAATATACCGTGTAAAGCAAAAGTTTTTTTCTAATTTGTCATCGAAATTAATAGTATACTAGGTACTCACCCGCGCTATGCGCGGGGAAAAATTATTAATTTTTTATACAAT
>OVBE01018301.1:0-10031 GCA_900406425.1 Iberis pinnata
TTGGGATCGATCCAGCTTCGTTGCGTCTAAACTTCGTCTAAGGTTGGGATCGATCCCGGCATTGAGTACCTGAGATCCTCGATCCCAACACAAGTGAGATCGATCTCATGAGCTGTCTTCTTAGTCTTGCTTTGTCTTTNTTAGTCTTGCTTTGTCTTTGTGCACTTCCTTGGCTTTGTTTGAGACTTCACCAGAAACGTTGGAAACATGACTGCGGGATCGATCTCGTTTCATTGCAGAGCTGCCTGAGATTTATCTGGATTCGTTGCAGGATCGATCTGGAGTGCTGTTGGGATCGATTTGCATTGAGTTGAGATCGATCCCGAGGGTGCTGAGTGGGATCGATCTTGTTTCGCTGCAGGATTTCCTGGGATCGATCCTGCATTGAGTTGGGATCGATCCTGCAGGTGCTTGGATGTAAGTTCAGGCCATTCCCTAGTTGAGTGTTGTTTGCTAAGTCCATTCCAATGTCAAGTGTTGTTTTTCTGAAATTTCTCAAATCCTTCCCAAAAATACCTAAAAGTCCTGAAAAACCTCCAAAATGCGTGCATATGCAAATTCTAATGCAAAAATCCTAAAAACACTAAAGTTAGTGAAATCAACCATAAATGTGATGTATGCACGCTTTTAGACCTCAGAATCTATGCTAATTGATAAGTAAAATCCGTGAAAATTCAGAGTCATCGGGTACAAAACGTTTCGTCATAATTGCTTTCATCTCAATCCATGTTTCAATAGACTGCTCTCTATTACGCCTCCTGCTTGTCACCAATTGATCCCACCATGTAATAGCATAGTCACAAAATTTAGTCGCTGCAATGCGTACCTTCTTGAGTTCAGAATAACGCTGACAATCAAATACTATTTCATTCTTTTTCTCCCACTCCAAATAAGCATCTGGATCACTCTTCCCTTGGAATGGTGGTATATTCAACTTAAGACCACTTAAAATTTCTTCATTTCTGTCTCTTGCTTGTCCAACACGTCTATTCCTTATAATACTCCCAATAGATGATTGATCATCATTGCTGTAATATTCAAATGGTTCTTCTTCAGGAACACCTCGCCTTGGTGGTCTAGGTTGATTAGGCCTGTTTTGTTGCTGCCGCCTTTGTGCATCTTGCACTCTATCAATCCTTTCATGCAAAGTCTTCATTTCAATCCTCATTATTCTCTGAATTTCACCCATAAGTGCTTGCACTTGAAGATTCAGAATGGGTGGTTGTTGTACATTCTCCTCTTCATTGTTGTTGTTACCTCATGTTTGAGACATTATTGTAAAACCTGCAACTAAAGAAACAAACAAGTTAGTAGAAATCTGCCTCACTAGTGTTTCTCTCAAGTGTTTCCCTCAAAGATGAATTCACTCAGCGATTCTCTAAAGTTCCTATAGAACTATCCAATAACTCAGTGGTAGTAACCAAAATAATCCAGCGATTAAATCAAATGCTCCCAAGAGAAATTGAAAGATAGAAGATAAGAACAATAGACTAACTACTAAAATTAAGTAGTTTTACAACCAGAATTCAAGATAGAAAGATAAGAATAAGAGTTTAACTTATGATACTTTTTGAAACAAATAGAAATACAACCAGACTTCTTTTGATCCTTTTCTTTTTAAATTTTCGTTTTTTTTTTTTTTTTGCTTTTTTTTGCTTTTTTTCTTTTTTCTGGATCTTTTTTTTGTGTACTGGTTTTCAGATTACAACAGAATATAAATAGATACAAAAGAAAAGAAGATGAAGAGATGAGAAGATGTTAAGTAGAAGATGAAAAGATGAGAAGATGATAAGAATAGATACCAAACCCTTTATAATGTGCTATGATACCAAATGATGCGGAAAAGACCCCAAAATTGCACTCAAAAGGGTGGTAGATGGATAATCCTTGACTTCAACAGATTTATGGAGAAAGATTCTGAAGTATATGAAACATCAGTCCCAAAACTCACTTAAAATACACTCTGAAGAACTAGGCGGTGAATCCTCAATAAACAGAATTCGTGTAGCAAGATTTCAAGGTATATGAAACCTTAGTCCCAAAACTAACTTAAAATACGCTCCTGTATATTTTGGACAGTAGAATGGCCACACAAGTGTGATGGAGAACACTTGATAAACCGAAAAGATTACTTGGATATGACACACCAAGAAATCAGAAGTTCACAAGGAACAAAGGAGAATCACTCTCACAAATAAGGTTTATTAAAAAGAAAGGCTTATCTTCTACAGAGAAATCTTTGCACCTGTGGTGAAACACGTATCAATAAGATTTCTACTCTCAGCAGTGGTTAATCAGGATATGGAGCTTCACCAACTAGATGTCAAGACAACATTTCTCCATGGATATTTAGAAGAAAGGATATACATGGAACAACCAGAGGGATTTGTAAGTAAAAGGTACCTAGAGAAAGTTTTTCTTTTAAAGAGATCATTGTATGGATTGAAGCAATCATCAAGACAATGGAACAACATATTCAATGACAGAACCAACAAGCTATACTAAAGCATTGTTAGATACAAAAAAGGATAAGTTGATAGCTACAGTAAATGAAGATATTGTGTCACTAATGAAGAACAAGACTTGGATACTGGTAGATAGAGACAAATCACAAAGAGCCATAGGCTGTAAGTGGATATTCAAGAGGAAGCAAGGTCTCACATATAAAGAAGGTCCAAGGATCAAAGCTAGATTAGTTTCAAATGGTTATTCTCAAAAGGAGGGAATAGACTACAGAGAAATCTTTGTACCTGTGGTGAAACACGTCTCAATAAGATTTCTACTCTCAGCAGTGGTTAATCGGGATATGGAGCTTCACCAACTAGTTGTCAAGACAACATTTCTCCATGGATATTTAGAAGAAATGATATACATGGAACAACCAGAGGGATTTGTAAGTAAAAGGTACCTAGAGAAAGTTTTTCTTTTAAAGAGATCATTGTATGGATTGAAGCAATCACCAAGACAATGGAACAACATATTCAATAACTTCATGAGAACAAAAGGATATATTAGGAGTGAATTTGACAGTTGTATCTACTATAAAATGCAGAGGGACAATCAATATGTTTTTCTGCTTTTATATATTGATAACATTCTAATTGCTTCCAAGGACAAAGACCAGGTCAAAGAATTGAAGACACTTCTAAGCTCAAAATTTGAAATGAAGGACATGGGAGAAGCAAAGAAGATATTTGGTATGGTAATCAACAGAGACAAAGCAAAAGGAACACTTACAGTTTCTCAAAAAGGATACCTCAAAAAGGTGTTAGGAAGTTTTAAAATGGATCAGTCAAAGCCAGTGGCAACTCCAATGGGCATACATTTTAAACTCAAGGCTGAAACATACAAAGAAGCTCAAGATCAGTTTGAGGATATGGAAAAGATTCCTTATCAAAGTGTAGTGGGAAGCCTTAGGTACTCAATGATAGGGACCATACCAGATTTAGCATTTTCCGTGGGATTAATTTGCAGGTATATGAGTAAACCCATAAAAGAACATTGTCAGGCTGTGAAATGGGTATTAAGGTACATCAATGGATCACTAGGACAAAATCTCAACTACAAGACAAGCTCAAATTTTGTGGTTCAAGGTTACGGCGACTCAGACTTTGCAGGGAATAATGACAAGAGAAGGTCAACCACATAAATGGTATTCACAATAGGTGGTAATCCAATAAACTGGAGGTCAAGTCTTCAGAGGATAGTGGCCTTATCTACGACTGAAGCAAAATATGTGGCCTTAACAGATGCTGCAAAACAAAAAATATGGCTTCAAGGATTAATGAATGAGTTAGGATTTGGTCAGCAATCAGTAAACATATTTTGTGATTCAAAAAGTGCTATAGCATTAGCCAAGAATGCTGTATTTCATGAAAGAACAAAGCACATGGCTGTCAAATTCAACTTTATCAGAGACTTAATTGCAGAAGGTAGTATCAAGATTGAGAAAATAGCCACATAGTACAATCCATCAGATATTTTCACCAAGGTGTTACCAGTGGAAAAGTTTCAAGAAGCTCTGAAGATGATCAGGGTCACTGATCAATAGACTCAAGAGAGTTATAACTTATTCACAAAGGTTGTGTAGATTTACACAAAAATATATTAATGTCAGGCAATTCATTGCAAGCAACAGTAAGTGGAGTGAAGTCTATTACTCAAGAATCATGAGGCTGGAATCCAGTGAGCTAGCTTAAGTATGGAAGAGTTAAGGTCAAGGTGGAGATTTAAAGGTTGTATGACCTTTAACTCAGCTCAATTTTGCTAAGTACATAAGACTTTCTGGCTCAAGTAGAAGTTCTTAATCTGATGATATAAGGGTCGGTTCAAATTAAGTGTAAAATGCTGGTTTATAAAGCATTGAATCCGATTTGATTTTAGTAGATGATTTCGGTTAGGAAGTTAGTTTGTTAGGGGAATGTAACAGTCATCTCTGTATATATAAACAGAGTATGATTTTTTTGTTCTTTTAATTCGAGGTAGAGAGAGAGGTTTTTCTGTAATCGGTTCTTTGAGCAAGAAGCTAGTGGATTCTGGAGCTAAGGCCTCCGGCGAGACGTAGGGAAGTGATTCCCGAACTCGTAAAACTCTCGGTGTCATCTTTTTCTTTTCTCTTTCATTGACAATCGCTTGATTCCGGTTTGAATCAGAAGAAGTCGACTCCAAAGTCGCACGTAATCTTTAAGATAATTTTAGCTTAGTAACTATATCTCGAATATGAGTACTTACACATCTTGATTAAATATATATTAATTTGAACTAATTATTAAAATAGTTTAATTGTACATATTATTTTAATTTCATTTTAACTCAACAGAAAGATAAATTATGGGCTCATTGTTGAGACGGGAAAATGTATATACATTGAGTTCAAAATTTTAAAATTTCGCTAAAAAAAATAACTCACACCAGTAATGAAACTCGGACCATCGATTATAATCGGAACAACTATCTTATTAACAAACTAATATGGCCTTTAACCAAAAAATAAAATAAACTAATATGCTTAATGGGATAAATGTTATAGTATATAGTTGTTTTAATTACTTGAAGTTAATGCTTTAATTTTTCTATAACTGCAAAGTATCATTCCGAGACTAAGTATGTCTTCATAAACAGGATATCATAGAATATAAATTAAATTATTTCTAGCTAGACTCTATTTGAATGAGGGGTCAATATGTAGTTACGTTCTTCTATTTTTTGGAAGAATCTAAAGCCATTAGCCAATTAACAATGTGGTGAACTCTATGTTAATTTTCAAAATTGTGTATGTAGCACTTTTAGTTAATTACATTGTGTTATATTAATAAAACTACATGATGATCTAAAAGCAAAGAATTTGTCGGACAATCAGTGTGTAGCTCATGATGTGCTTGCATTATATATGTTCATATAAAGATTTAAAGTTCATAGAGACAAATCACACCATCACATCGAGTTTCGGAAAAGAGACTTCTATGAACCAAGATTTGGTCTAAAGACCATATCCACACAACATCCTATATAATATTGATTTTGTGTACAATGAAGTTATTGGTGATAAAGGACTTCAAAGTATTTAAAAATTATAAAACGTTAACTAATAAAACCTATTGTTATTAGATATATATTAGATATTATATATAATGACCAAAGTCTTTCAAAACATATTTTCTTTAATTAAGAAAGAAAGACAGCAAACAGTTTTATGGCAGCAGATTATATTACGTATGGGTTTTCAAATTTATATAACCTTTTAAACATCATCCATGCATTATGTATTAAATCCCACCTTCTATACATTTTCTTCTGTTTTGTTTTTGATAGGATGGAAAATAATTTGATTGGTAACCTGTTTTCTCCCCGAATGTTGGTAATTCGTTCACAAACAATCATTGGTCTTCAAATATTACTCATGATCATTATATATCCCTTTGGACCCTACCTACTTATGGTTCCCACTTCTAATCAAAATAATGATGACCCATCTTTAAATTCCAATTCATAACTAATAATTTATATTCTTTTACTTAAAAATGAATATAGCACAAACAAAATATTCTTTTTGTTAACTAAGAAAAGTTGGGGCCCACTACAAGAAAACTTCGGCAAAAGTGACCGGAGGTCCTGACGGATTTTGATCCGTCGGCAAAAATTCTGACGAAACTCTGACGGATTTTGATCCATCGGCCTGACAACATATATGTTAATATAACTATTGCCAACGGTTATATTCGTAAATTCTGACGGATGAATCCGTTAGGATCCGTCACGACAAAGTCTATAAAACCATAACCCCCCCCCCCCCCCCTTCTTTATTCACACATTCACAACATATATTTTAAAAAAAAGTCTAATCCTCCTTATTTTCGATCATGGATGGATCAGGAAAAAATAGATCCAGATACAAACCTTTTGAACGACAAGTATTCGCGTGGGGTCATAGAATTTACGGAATTAGAATGTCGATAACCTCAGGCACAATGCAGTCGTGAGTTACTATGTCCATGCTCTGTTTGTCGGAATTCTCATAATATCAAGATAGATATGGTTTGGAATCAATTGTATATGAATGGTTTTATGCCTAGTTATAAGATTTGGAATTTACATGGCGAACGATATGATATTGTTGCTAGTAGTAGTGGTAGCAAACGACCTGATCTTGTTGATAGTACTAGCAGTAGCGAACCATTGGCCGATAGGATAGAGGAACCTAGAACGGATTTAGATTATGGTGCACCTACGGTTCAAATGGTTAATGATATTTATAGAGAAACTATAGAGACGGCTCGGGGTTCGTACGAAGAACCAAATATAGAAGCACGACGGTTTTTTGATATGCTAGACGCAGCGAATCAGCCATTATATAGTGGATGTGGAGATTGTCATTCGCCTTTATCATCTGCTAGTAGGTTGATGAGTATAAAGACAGATTATAACTTGTATGAGGATGCAGTTGACGCAATAGCCAAGTTTGTGAGAGATATCCTGCTAGAGGATAACAATGCTTCAGGTTTATATTACAAGATTCAAAAACTTGTGTCGGGGCTTGGATTGCCGTATCAGGTTATAGACGTGTGCATCGATAATTGTATGACCTATTGGAGACATGACGATACCCGGACGAGGTGTCGATATTGTTGCAAACCAAGGTATAAAGATACAGGCGGTAGAGTATCATACCTTACAAGAGGATGTGTTATTTTCCACTAGCATATAGGTTGAAGAGGTTGTATTAGTCTGAGAGAGCAGTTGCAGCAATGAGATGGCATGCTGAGCATAGATTCGATGGAGAGATTACACATCCTTCTGATGCAGAAGCTTGGCAGCATTTTCAGTCTACTTATCCATATTTTGCATGCGAGCCAAGAAATGTTTATCTCGGATTAAGTACATATGGATTTAGCCCATTTGGAAAGCACGATATGCACTATTCTCTATGGCTAGTGATCGTGACACCATATAATTTTCCGCCATCTTTGTGTATGAACCGAGATTTTCTGTTTCTTATATGTTCTTGTACCAGAGCTGAAACATCTGAAACGATCACTTGACGTGTTTTTGCAACCACTGATACATGAGTTGTTGACTATAACACAATTATGGAAATATGGGGAAAAAGCGTATGACGTGTCTTTATAACAAAATTTTAGGATGCGTGCGGTTCTTATGTGGACTATAAGCCATTTCCCAGCGTATAGCATGTTATTAGGGTGGACAACTCACAGGAAACTAGCATGTCCATATTGTGCGGATAACACTGTTTCCTTCCAGGTGAGTAATGGAAGAAAAACATGCTGGTTTGATTGTCACCGAAGGTTTTTACCCCCAAGTCATCCATATCGTTGATCAACTACAGTATTCACGAAGATGAGATGTGTTGACGGTCCACCACCTGAATTAGATGGCATATATCTATTAGGACAAATGAAATATTATGGTGTTGTTATGACAAATGATGCAAATATTGGTGGGAATGGTCATGTCAATGTTGAGTATACGGGTATAAATCATAACTGGCATAAGAAAAGCATATTATGGGATTTGCTTTATTGGAAAACACATTTGTTGAGGCATAACATAGATGTTATGCATGTGGAGAAGAACTTATTTGACAATATAATGAACACGGTTCTAAATGTCCAAAGGAAGACAAAAGATAATTTAAAGTCCATATTAGACTTGCCAGACATTTGTTCTCGTTCTGAGCTTCACATCAACCCAGATGGAAGTTGTCTAGTTTTGGCATTTAGATTATCGAAGAATGCAAAGGTTGAGTTCTTCGAATGGATTATTTATAGGGTCAAATGCCCTGATGGGTACGCTTCTACTCTGAGGAATTGTGTTAATATCAGAGAAGGCAAGTTCATTGGAATGAAGAGCCATAATTGTCATGTGGCGATGCAGAGCCATGATTGTCATGTGGCGATGCAACGCCTTCTTCTATTTGCATTTGAGAATCTCCTGCCGAGAGATGTTCATGAAGCCATTGCATGTATTAATGTAGTAATTTGTGTACAATTTACTATAATGTTTTAATCATTGATTACTTACATGTTTTCTTGTCATTAACAGCGGTTGGAGCTTTCTTCTGTGATCTTAGCAAGAGGACACTTACAGTTGATGGTATTTCGACATTACAGGCGAACATACCCATGATCCTTTGCGACTTTGAGAAGATTTTCCCATCATATTTTTTCGATGTTATGGAACATCTCATGATTCATCTTCCACATGAAGCATCACTTGGTGGACCAGTCCAATATCGATGGATGTACCCCCTTTGAGAGGTACATGTTCCACTTGAAGAAAAAGGTGAAAAATCTAAGCAGAGTCGAGGGTTCTATTTTGGCACAAAGCATCAATGAAGAATCTGCAAATTTGGCACAATATTACTTTCCAAGAGATGTTCCAACAAAAAGTCGTAGAACAAGTCGACATGACGACGGTGGAGAACATGCGATGTACCCAGCTTATGTTCCAAGCATGTTTCGACAAATTGGACGACTTAGCGGGAAGGGTAAGAGTCGCCGACTTACATCCGAGTAGTGGAACCATTTACATATGTATATCCTTACTAATTGTGAGGATGCTCTCGAATATGAAAGGTACAAGTTCAATACTTTAAACTTCTTAAATTTTTTATTATACATATAGTTTATATAACTTATGATTATTTCAAATTATGTAGGTTATACAAGGCAATCGTCTGTGGTTATTTCCCGGATAAATCTGAAGAAGAAGTTGAGGCTCTAAAATAGGAAGAGTTCATTAAGTGGTTGCAATATTATGTAAGTGGTTGATTTTATTCAATTAGAAGTAATATGTTTTGCAAGATTATAACTTGTAATCTACACATAAATATAGGTTGCAGAGAAAACATCAAACGGTCAAACATTTCCAACTTGGTTGCTCGATATTGCAAGAGGGCTAAACAGCATTGCTATGTCATACCTAGGTATTGCACAAGGGGATTCGTTTTCAAGGTCAACGCCTTAGATAGAGATAGGACGACCTAAGATCATGGTATTTCATCGTCTTTCGGAGATGTTGTGTACTACGGCATTCTTCAAGAGATATTGAAGATCCATTACCCAGGATGTTGAACTTGAGATGCGTTGTCTTCATGTGTGATTGGTATGATCTAACGGATGGTAGAGATGTTAAAGTAGACAAGTTTGGCGTGACTTTGATCAACTCCCATAGAAAACATGAAAAATACGATCTTTTCATTCTCATCACACAAGCGGATCAAGTATAGTCTTGGGTGTTTACTGAATTCACATAAATAGTGTATTACATTTAGCTAACATAATATTTACGAATGTTGCAGGTCTCTTACATTACGTACCCACGCATTAGGAATGACGCAAGTAAACCCTCGACATATGATAGAAGGCGTTTTAGAGCATGAACCACTACAACCATTGTGTCATGGTTCTTTAGCTGAGATTCAGCCTTCTCTAGGCGTCAATCTAGTTGTGTATTTCTCAATGTTTGGCGATTTGAACGTCGGTATACATGACGTAGATGATGAGTTTGGTGAC
>OVBE01018305.1:0-10029 GCA_900406425.1 Iberis pinnata
TATATATATATATATATATATAAGAAAAAGATTAAGAAAAATAAATTTAAATTGAAGCAAAATGGAAATCTCTCGTTGATAGATAGAATTTTCGATTCTCATATTAATCGTACAATATTGCTTAAATAACTGATCAACAAAAGAATAAATGGGAATTCTGAAAAATACCCAAAAATTACGTTTTACCAAAAATACCACACAATCCTAAAAGTTTCAAAAATATCACATTTTTTCCAAAAATACCATAAAAATGTTTATGTTTCAAAAATACCACAAGTTGTGAAATAGCTTTAAAACTTCAAATTTAAACCCTAAAAATCTAAAACCAAGCCCTACCCCTTCAAAACAAAACCCTAAACTCTATTTAGTGAACCCAAATCCAAAATTTTAAAATTTAAATTATAAACCTTTAAAATTTATTTTTGTATTTGTGGTATTTTTGGAACATTTGGGAGCGTGTGGTATTTTTAGAACTTTTAGAAGTATGTGGTATATATGAAATTTGAACTTCTTTTGATGGTATTTAAGAAATTTCTCAAAAATAAATCAAATGAGTACTTTTAATCATATATGAAAACCACACATATTACTCTATGTAAAACAAAATACAAAATCTTTGACTGTATATTATATTTCCATAAAATGAGATCAAATAATATGAAATCCTGATGCATGCAAATATCTTACTTTAAATAAAAAATGCCAACAAATATGGAAGATTCAGCTACAGCAAAATAAAAATAATGCAAAAAACAGAGACTTCACTAGAAAAGGTTTTTAAAGTAGAACTTTTCACACTCAACTAGAAATCATAGATAAAATAACAAGGACCAAGTGGCCTAGTGGTGTGCCGCCTCTGCTGCCTAGTTACCAGACCAGGGATCGAATCTGGCCGCTCGCATAGCGAGTGCATTTTCTCCTATTTATGGAGTATGGATTACTGGACCGGCCCATTGTGGTCCAGAGATTAATGTGACAAAAAAAAAAAGATAAAATATAATATTCTTCTTAATATAATGCATACTAAATACTATATACTTTATAAAAAATTGTATATGATGGGTATCACATAAATATCTATATTCATATTGTCGATAGTAATAGTTAAAATTTCATTTTCAATTATGGTGTTTTGGCCAAATCAGGTATAGGTATGATGTTCTTACAAAAAAAAATTTTATCTCCTTGTTAGTGTTATTTTCAGTTGCTATTGGTAATTATAACTACAAAATTCAAGTTTTTTCCCTCTTAAAAGTATAAAATTAGTAATAGTAAATCACATGTGTGTATGTACGTAAACACGTATGTTTTTAAGAGATTATTAAAGAAAAAATGGTGTTTTATTGACATGAATGTATAGAATTGTTTATCCAATTCATGTAGAATTTTGTATGTGACTGAACCATCACAATTTGGTCCTTGCACTTTTTTATTTTTATGTGAAGGTGTATGTGATGATCATGCATGTTTCCATAACTATGAATTGAGGCGTTCAATCACGAAAAATATATTGGAAATAAAAAACGATGTTGTTACACTTATTAATTGTCGCATTAAGTTTGAATTACATGTTTCTATAATATGAGATCTTGGAATATGAATATCTTAGTAGTTGTGTTTTATGTTCTTCATAATAAGTTACAAAATAATGTCCTACATCTATTTCTATAGTCTAATTAATCATTATGTATGTCAAGGTATGATAACTTCTTCAAATAATCATTTAGCGCAAAGTGTCGTATATAAAGTCCACCCAATAAAATCAAATCTCAAGCTAATTGAGTTTAGCAGATAAGAGGATATGGCAAACAGAGAAGTCCACACAAATTAGAATTTGTATAATATGATCATGTCAGCACACTATATATATATATATAGTTTTTGTGCAATGAGCACGCTTTATATATAATTCTCACTACAAAAAAGTTTTATTGATAGCACACAGTTTACGCAATAATATGTCTTTCATAGCGTTTCCATAAATGCTATGTCTGGCCAAGCTATCTTAGGTGGCACACTTATTATTGCATTAAATATAACTGCTATTATATATGCACACTACTATAGCTTTTGAAATTACTGCTATGTTATATCGTATTTATTAATACTCCCTCCGTTCCTAAATATAGAATGTTTTGGTTAATAGCGCGCATATTAAGAAATACTGTTTTTTCATTTAAAGTATTTTATTTATTATACATTAAAAACACTTGACCATTCAATAAAAAACTGACATTTTATTAGTGGATGTGGACTATTTAATAGCTTCAAAACCTGCATAGAAGTACGGAAACATTTTATATTTTGGAACATAAATAATTCTCTTAAACATCCTATATTTTGGAACGGAGGGAGTAACATTTAGTTTTTGTTGTTATGTAAGGTATCTTTTTACGACAACGTTAAAAATTACTGTTGTAATAAATCATCGTCAACAATAGCGTTGATATTGTGTGCTATGATATACCATAATGTATTATCGCTGTATTTTGTAAATGCTATGGTATATTATAAAATAAGATAGTGTTTGTGTTGTTGTTATAGTATAACTAGGATAATAATATCTTTTGTAAGATGTTCTATGATATTTCCTCATTTACAATCGCACTAATGTTGGAATGCTATAGTATACAATAATGTAAGATAACATTGATATATGCTTGATATCATATCCGTTTGTTTTATAACTTTTATATCTTGCTATTTTATTTTAATTAAAATATAAATGTATAACCGCTATTGTCTATATTTGTTATTGTTATTTCATGCAATATATATTTTTATGACTCATATTTTCTGTTGTTGTTATTGTTCAATTTTATTTATGATTTATTAACCTCACCAGTATGCTTATCAATCTTCCATCTAAAAGCTTTGCATTTTGGGAACTTGTCAAGCTTCTTCTACTTATATCTCAATAAACAACATTCATTTATGCATGCATGAATATTCTGATATCCCATGTCAAAATTTTTGAGAAACTTTTTCACATAATAAAGTGATGTATGAAGAACATTATCTTTCGGTAACATATCAAGCAATGTTTTTAGCAGGGTCATTGAAACTCTTATCAGACCATCCATTATGTGTCTTTAGTCTAAACAATGATACAATGGCAAATAGTTTACTATGGTTTTCGCAACTTGGATACAAATGTGTTTCAGCATCCGCTAAATTTGTTTGTAACTCGTCTTCTTTCTTGTCTTCTGTTTCTGCCGTCTCACCTATGTCATTGCTATTAGCTAATTTTTCATCAAACTTTACAGCTGCTTTATACAACCCAATAATTTCATCATTGCTATTTTTGCTTACCACTTTAGCCTCGGTCTCTGTTTCTCAATGATAGTACCAATATTATTGCAATTTGTAACTTCCATCCATCCCCCTAGTTACAAGATGAGGTACAACCTCACTGTTTGAGCGGAGATCTACATTGCGACAGTCGATGCAAGGAAAGACTATGACATCTATATCACCAGAGGATGCAACAACACAGTTGACAAACTTCTAAGCACCTCTCACATACGCAGCATCAGATCCATATGGGAAAAAAAAGAAAAAAGTGTATTACTACAAATTAAAAACCAACTAAATCTTAGCTTAAACCAATAATGCTCATACATGTGAAGATGGACCCATGTCTTCTCCAGCATTATTTGACATTTGAATCCAATGGTGTAGCCCATAGAGATTGCAAACAACAATACCTGCAGAACAACGAAAGAATCAGTAATCATAAGAAATTGATAACAGAACCCAAAACACTAAAACTATGTAAACAAAATAAATTCAGTTTCACCTACCAGCCGATTGAATATGTTGGCAATTTCCATAGGTGGAGAGATTAGTGGTGGCGATTCAAGAGGCTGCGATTTGAATTTTCTTGAAGAAGAAATGAAGTAAAACCTACTAATCGATTAGCTCTGTATCCACCTCTGTTGATTTCTTTGTAGCTCCCTAGAATTCCCAACTCCAACGCCGTCGATTTCCAACTCTAGCTTTGATGAAGTTGAAGAAGATTCGTTGTTTATGGGAGTGGAAGATAATATAACACTATTTAGGAGTAGTAGAATAGATTAGTGAAGAACATTTGGTTTTAGTGAATATTTTGCTAAGTAAAAATAAAATAAAAGGGAAACGACGAAAATTTTAGTAAGTTTTCGCGGTTCAGTTACCACCTAATAAAATATGTTATCAGCACTATATTTGCGCTATTAAAAAGGCTGGAAAATACGGCAACATCTACGATAGCACTCCAGTAATTCGTGATATTATGGAGTGTTATTAGTGAGACATTTTCTTGTAGTGTTCATCAATTGGATTAAAACACTATCCTTATATAGGGTTGTTTATACATTTGAGGTTTAACTATAAAAGTCATTAGTTTTTTTATATTGGCAATATGGTAGTTTATGGTTGAATGAGTGCAAAAATACATTTTTAGTAGTTAGTAAAAAGAAATAAAATTTATTTTTCTAATTAATATACTGTTAAATAATAAATTTTTGAAAATTGACTAAAATATCTTTTTGAAGTATAACTCTTTTTGTTTTGAATAAGAGAGTAGCATATTTTGTAAACGTATAAAATATAACAGCAATAACAATATTTTTAAACGTATTTTGGTATAACATTAATATTTTTGTATTAAATTATAACATTAATATTCCAATATCTGGTACCTAAAAACATATCACCCACTAGCCTACACAAACAAACATATATATATATATATATATGTTCACTAGTGACAAAATCCATTAAAATTAAAATACAAGTGTAATAAAGTTCGACACCTTTCTCGTCTGGTTATAGAATACATATTTGAAGCAACGAAAGAACATTTTTTTGTTTCAATGTATGTATGAAATACATCTCCCACTCAGAATCTCTCTTGTAAGAAACAAATAAAAGAAAACATCTTTTCTCTTTCACTAATAATACTTAACTTCATAATAATATTATAGATTATTCACAATTTATCAGCACGAGTATCTCTATACCCGATCAAATATCTAATACCGGATTTCGCCAAATGTCAGAAGTAAATTTTAAATTATGTCTAATTATTTAAATTTATGAAATTTATTTTCGAAGTGGAAGGTTTTTTGCCTTATCTCGGAAATATACCTCTCAATCATAAAATAAACCATACGATATCCCATTGATCATTATGGGGCAATGCTCATGATCATAAAAATTTGTGGGCAATGTCCCCTTTATAATTATAGGGAATGCCCCTTGATCATAGAAAAGATATCTCTTAGATATGTTGAAAGACTATGTCTTCTAGATCATGAAAAATAAATGATATATCTTCAGATCGATTGACAGGCTATGCCACTCGATCTTGTGGATGATGATGTCTCCTACACAATCATGTGGTTGCACATGTCCCATAAATGATTATTTTAATTTATATACTTAAATTATGTATTTAAATTATATATTTAAATTATGTCTCTAAATTATGAGTTTAATTCATGACTTTAAATTATTCATTTAATTTATGCTTTTAAATTATACTTTAAATTATGCATTTATTTACTACATTATATGCTTTTAAATTATGCATTTAATATTTAAAATTATAATTTTATGTTTTGTTATAAAAGAAACATATATAACTATACATCAAATTATTTTTTATAAATTATTTTATAGTAATCATATCAAATTTGACAAAACTCGATGTCACGGCTCTGAATGTTGCCGGAAAAAATTATATGACATGGGCATTAGATATGAGAATGTATCTAAAAGCCAACATCATGTTAAAATCAATCGATCTGTCAGAATTGATGACAGATGAGGATAAGCGTAAGGCCATTATATTTTTACATTACTACCTCCATGAACATATAAAAGATGAATATATTTCAAGAGATAATAATGCAAATCTATGGATCTCTTTAAGAGATATCTTCGATCATCAAAATCATGTGATCTTACCAAAAACCAAATACGAGTGGCTAAATCTCCGGCTTAAGGACTATTGATGTGTAAGTGAATATAATTCTGCTTTGTTCAGAATCACAACGAAGATGGTGTTATGTGGTGAGAATGTTCCCGATTATGATATGATCGAAAAAAACATTCCAAACATTTCATTCATCTAATCTAGTCATTCAGCAAGAATATCGAGCAAATAAATTTAATTGATATTCTGACTTGATGCAAGTCTTGTAAGTTGCTGAATAAAACAATGAGCTTGTAATGCAAAAACATCAAACTCGTCCAGTTGGATCAACTCCACTTTCAGAAGTAAATATTACTTTATCCAGTAATAATAATAATAATAATTGCCAAGGATGAGGACATGGATGCGGTAAAGGCCATGGTTGTGGTCATGGAAAAGGTCGTGCATAAGGAAAAAGAAGTGGTTTCCATCCAAATAATTTCAACGTAGGAAGAACCAATAAATAGAATATTGTATTTTGTATTATATACATCATTTTGTAATCTACATAAAGCTTAAGGTAGTTAAGTTTTTTTGTTGTAAGATAAACACGATTTATAAAATATCATCTTTCATTAATTAATGCATGTTTTATTTTTTTAATGTCAAATAATGTCAAAGTTTGAGATAAATGATGGAGATACATGTCGGGCAGATAGTACAATAACGCACACAATACTTGAAGATAAAAAAGTCTTTCTTTGGTCACAATATAAAAGATTATGTTGGAAGCGGAATACCTTATCTTGTAATGCAAAAATAATTATAGACGCCGGAAAAGCTAATTTTCAAAATCAAGGGTAACAAATTTTGAAATAACGGATGTGTTATATTCTCCTAAGTCTCATAGAAACTTATTGAGTTTTAGAGATATCCGCGCAAATGTATATCATACTGAAGCAATGAATGAAAATGGCATTGAATACATTTGAATTATTTTAGAAAATAAAGAAAGATTGAAATATTTACTTATGTTATCTTCTTGATTATATTGCACAAAAATATATACATGTGAAGCATATGTTACAGTAAACTCAAGGTTTACTAGTACAAAGGTATTACATGAAAATTTTGGTCATCCTGTTTAAGTAATGATGAGAAGAATTGTGCAAAAATCCAATGGTCATCCATTGAGAAACCAAAAGATTTTTCAATCAAATGAGTTTTTATGTATTTCATGTTTTCAAGGAAAACCTCATAACTTGGCATTGACAAGATAAATTTGGGAACGAATCTCCATTATTCTGAGAGAGAATACATGGTAATATATGTGGAAATATTCATCCACTATGCAAGTCATTTAGATACTTTATGGTATTAATTGACGCATCTAGTAGATGGTCACGTGTGTGTCTGGTGACAACATGACAACATGAGAAATGGCTTCGTAAATTTCATTACCCAAATAATCAGGTTAAAAGCAAAATTTTATGATTATACTATAAAGAAAGTTAGGCTTGATAAAGCTCGTGAATTCAGTTTACAAGCTTTTAGTGACTGTTTCACGTCAATGAGAATCAATATTGAGCATTCGGTTCCCCATGTCCATACACAAAATGGCATGGATGAGTCATTAATTTGCAACTGATTACAAGGTCGTTAATTATGAGTACAAAAATCCAAATTTCAATATGGATACATGCTATATTGCATGCTACAACTTTGGTCCAGTTAAGACTAAACGCGTATCATGAGAGAAAAAAATGAAATGGTTCTAGAAGAACCAGATAAAGAAAATTTTCTTGAGGACATAAATGAAAAGCCTTAAGAAGAACCATGTAAAGAGATTTTTCAAGAAGTATGAGATATCCATGAACTATGTCCATACTAGAAAATCATGGGATAGAGATGAGATAGAAGATATAAATGGAACATTTTTTTTCTATTTTCAAAGACATGGATCATGAAAATGATGATCTAGACCTAACATCTATATCAGAGTGCCAAGAAATAGGTGATTTGGAGAACTGGCAATTAGCCATGAGAACTTAAATATTCTCCCTTAATAAAAGAGATGTCTTCGAACGTATTGCCGTTACACCTGAGGATGTAATTCCAGTCGGATGTAAATGAGCCTTTGTGCAAATAAGAAATGAGAAAATAAGGTCACAAGATATAAATCACGACTTGTGGCTCAAGGTTTTTCTCAAAGATCGGGAATAGATTATGATGAAACATATTCCCCGTTAATGAACACAATCACATTCAGGTACTTAATGAGCCTTACTTATTTTATGAATTTAGAAATATACCTTATAGATATTGTGGTTGCATACCCATATGGATTGCTTAATATTGATATTTATATGAACATTCTTGAAGGAATTAAGATCCAAGAGGGATCAAATATCACTAAAGGATATAAAGAAATTTGTTCAGTCAAATTATAACGATCACTTAATAGAGTAAAACAATCCAGACATATGTGGTATAATCGCTTAAGTGAATATCTTTTGAAAAAGGGATATGTCAACAATGCAATATGCCCTTGCGTATTAATTAAGAAATCCTCAAATAGATTTATGATCATAGTTGTATATGTTGATGACCTGAACATAATTGAAAATCAAAAGGAAATTGATGATGCGAGAACTCACATGAAAGAAGTATTTGAAATGAAAGATCTTCGAAAGACAATTTTGTCTATGTCTCCAAATAGAGCACCTCCAAGATGGAATATTTATGCATCAATCAAATTACACCAAAAGAGTGTTAAAACGCTTTAGTATGGATAAAACGAATACTTTGAGTAGGCTAATGGTTAATAGATCACTTGATATTAACAAGGATCCATTTAGACCTCGTGAAGATGGCGAAGAACTCTTAGGTCCTGAAGTACCTTATATGAGCGCTATTGGTAGGCTTATGTATTTTGCAAATTTCACTAGACTAGATATAACATTTCTCACTTATTTGCTTGCAAGATACAGTCTGTCTCCTATGCGCATCCGTTGGAAGAAGATAAAGCACATATTATGTTATCTTAAAGGTACGATTGATTTGGAACTATATTATTATAGAAACTATGTGTTCGGTCGAGCCGGTTTTGTAGACGCATGTTATTTATCAGACCTTCATAAGGGTCGATCGCAAACCGGATATGTTTTTTTACATACGGTTGAACTGCAATCTCGTGGCGTTCCCAAAAACAGACTTTGGTCGCCACTTCTTAAAATTATGCAGAAAAATTGCTATTCGAGACATTTAGAGAGTGTGTTTTGCTCAGATCCTTGACTCATCATATAAAAGAAGCCATCGATATTCCCATAAATAAATAGCCAATACATATTCTTGTCATGATTTTTATCCCCCATGATTTTTCTATGATAAGATTTTTAATGAGACAATACATATTCTTTATTATTAATAAACGATAATGGAAAGTGAAATTATTATTTATTTTTTCTTATGAATGAAGTCACTAGTATGTTAAGTTACTTCACCTCTTGTAATTTATCTCCTATAAATAGGAGTACACACCAACATAATGAAACACATCTTTCACTCACAATCTCTCTCGTACGGAACAAAGAAAAAAAACATATTTTATCTTTCACTAGTAATACATAACTTTATAATAGTATTATAGAATATTCACAAGATATATGTTAATAATCATATAGTTAAAGGTATTGTAAAACAAAGTTGACTCAAATAAATTAAATGTCAAATTAGAATATCATCATTTTTAATTACAACAAGCTTAAGAGGCAAGAAAATCTAATAGAGTATTCGCACAACCAATCTCAACATAGAATCGTCTTAAATGTTGAACAGAAACATGTAAACACATCTTACAATGAAGCCCACAAAAATTAAGTAAAAATAATATATGACTGGGTTTATCTTATAAGAGAGTAACACATTATAATATCTTATAATTATCACATTTTAAAGATACTATTTATTATTATCTTTTATATTTAATGTCAATGTATACACGACACTATTGTCTTCCATAAAGTTTGACTTATTGTTTTATGCATCTTCACAAGTATACATCTACCACTTCATTAATCTATATTAGGGCTAGGTAAGGTTGTGCGTAATTCCTGTCCAGTTCCGTCCCC
>OVBE01018306.1:0-10029 GCA_900406425.1 Iberis pinnata
GAGATAGTTCTCCAAGGATAACTAAGGTTCCTTTAGCAAGCTTTCTTCTTGGACTTGTCTTACCATTGCTCCATCAGGTAGAATCTTCTCGATTATGAACTTCCTTGAGCATTTTGGGTTTACATTTCCTGAATAGTGCTCGAGCATTGGGTTGGGCATAAACACTTGGTCACCACTCTTGAGGTCCATTGTTGGGGTTTGAGGCTCAAACTGTTTTCAAAATAGGTCGTGCCCAAAGTAGTTTTCTGAGGTAGGATGTTCTCAAGCGTATGCTTGAGGTTAGAATCTGCTTCTCCTGAAATGGGCGGTTTCCTCTCATCAGTTGTTATCCCTAGTTTTCGTATTTCCTCTAACCTTGCAGAAGCTCTTGCATCTGGTTCTTTGACAACCCCAAATGCTTTTGTATGCTATGAAAACTTGCTTAAGTCCTTCTCCAGCTTATCCTCTGATGAATCGCTGCTTGAGTACCCATCTTCACGATTGTCCTCATTTATCTCCTTGATAGAGAATAGCTGATCTTTGATTGTAGGCTTCTTTGTTTTGTCCTTGATGTTGAAGGTCATCTTTGCACCATTCTCTATGTTTAACCTGATTTTTCCCTTCTTGACATTGATCAAAGCTCCAAACGTAGCTAAGAATGGCTGTCCTAAGATCAATGGATCTTTTGGTTCTTTGTCCATATCCAAAACCATAAAGTCTGTGGGTATCTCTACACTCCCAATCTTGATGGGCAAGTTCTCCAAAAGTCCATGAGGGTTCCTGATGGATATGTCAGGAAAAATCAGAGATATGTTGGAAGCATTATACTGATTGAACCACATCTTCTTGGCAACAAAGAAGGGCATCAAGTTGATGGAAGCTCCTAAATCGCATGGGCATTTGTTGAAGGTCATTGGTCCTAGTGAACATGGTAGAGTCGATGAGCCAGGATCTTCTTGCTTCTTTGCTATTATGACATTGCATTCTTCATTTGGTTTTAATACTCCTTGAGCTTCCCCCTCCTTTATGGATTTCTCAAAGATTTTTGGGTATTTTGCCACTATATCCTTCATGAAACATGATGGGAATCAAAAATTTGGAATATAAGGTGGTGGAACAAAAGGTGTTTCCTCCTCCTTTGAAACAGATAGCTTTTCACCAAGAACATGCTTGACTCTGGCATCTAACTCTGGTTTCGTCCATGTCAAAGAATCAATGTTTCCAGAATCGCAGTTTCAGCTCCATTTAAGCTCAAATCGCCCATAACTTGAACAACGCTGTCCTCAGTGATGTGAGTAGGAAAAGTGTGAGAAGAAATGTCAGGGGTACTTCCTAAGAAGATGGCATTGACATGTTCATACTCCTTTGGGTTTTTAATTGATATGCCAGGAAGTTGTCCCTTTGTGGAAGAAGCATAAACATAAGTGGAAGAAGACTTGCTCTCCAAAGCTGTAACCCTTGAATTCAGAACTTCCATCTTTGCTTATATGGTGTTGAATGAGGAGTCCATCTCGTTGTAAAGTTCACCAAACTTCTTAGCTGTTTCCAGTGCACTATTTGCTTGACCTTGAAGAAGTTGTTGAAACATTGCTTCAATGTTGGAAGGTTGAGCTTGAGGTAGGTTAGAGGTGAAACCAGGAGGTGTTCCTCCTTGTTGATGTTGTTGGAACCCATTATGAGCTTGTTTCCTAGGTGGAAAACCTTGGTTCTGTTGTTGACCATAGTTGATGATAGGGTTTGCTTGTTGTTGCTGTTGAGGTGGATAGACCTGATCTTGAGGATTTGCTACATTAGTACAAGTTAGGGTTGTTGTTGTAGTTCATGAACCCTTTGTTGTAGCCCTTCTGGTTCTGAATGTAGCTAATCTCTTCTTGTTGAGCAGTCATCCCTCCTTGGATCTAAACTTGCTCTTTTTCATTTATGAAGTGAACTTGATAATGCTGTGCAAGGAGTAACTTATCCAACTTTTCATTCAAAGCTTTGAGGTCCCTCCTTGTTTTGTCATCAGAATTGTTGTTGCCTCGTGGAGTTTGATCATAGTCTTCATTATAGTTCCCATCGGATTGCGCTAAGTTCTCCATTAGCTCCCAACCGTCATCAACAACTTGGTTCAAGAAGATCCCATTGCTTGCTGTATCAAGTAACATTTTGATCTTGGGGATAGCTCCTCTATAGAGAGTACTAAGAAGGGATTCCTTGTTGAATCCATAGTGTGGGCATTGAAACGTGTACCCTTTGAACCTGATGTGATCATGGAAAGCTCTGAAGAGGAAGAGCTAGAGATAGCTGGAAGGATAACTTGGTCAAGAGCTAAGAAGTTGGTGAAAGAAGCTCATTCACTTATAACCAGCGCATATGTCGATCATAAGGAGGCTGAAGCAGATATTTTCAACATCTCATTCCTGGAGATTGAAGAACCCGGTAACATTTCTTGGGTAACTTTGGTGCACAAGGAAATATTGGTTGAGTCAAGAGGCGATTGACCATGCCTACATTCAATTATAGTTTGGTCAAGCCTAATGAACTCAACAAACCATCATATTCTAGAGATCATATACCGTTTTCTACAGTGGTTAAAGAGAAACAATGTCTAATTTTAAGCCAAGAAACGGTAATTCTCTCAGCAACACACGATGCTTCAAGTCACAAGGCATGGGGAATTATTCTCGAGAATGTCCTAACAAGAATCTGTAATTGCTACAAGAGGGAGGAGAAACCATTCCTCAAGAGGATTCTGATTTCGGATCAGAGATAGAAGGAGAGGAAGAAGTCCCGTCAATTGGTGAGATGTTGGTTGCAAGGAGAACTTTGAGTGTTCAAAACCAACCCGGGGAGAAGTGTCAGCGAGAGAACTTGTTCCATACTCGATGCTTTGTCAAAGAGAAGGTCTTTAGTTTGATCATAGATGGTGAGAGTTATACAAATGTTGCAAGTGAAAAGATGGTCCAAAGTCGTACAAGTTGCAATGGCTGAATGAACGTGGAGCTCTAACCGTCTCTCATCAGGTTCTAGTCTCTTTATCCATTGGAAAATATGCAGATGATGTTATGCGATGTTAATCCTATGGGAGAAAGTCATATATTGCTGGAAAGACCATGGAGATCTGATCATAAAGTCATTCTGACGGTTACACCAACAAGCACTCTTTCGAGTTCAAAGGACGCAACATCACACTTCTACCACTCACA
This sequence comes from Iberis pinnata, assembly GCA_900406425.1. NCBI lineage: Eukaryota > Viridiplantae > Streptophyta > Magnoliopsida > Brassicales > Brassicaceae > Iberis > Iberis pinnata. Next base: position 3,168 of record OVBE01018306.1, read on the forward strand.
CCTAGTGAGATTTATCAAGACCAGGTCCGAATAAAGCTCAAGGAACAAGAGAAGATCGCCAAGAATCTCTATATCAACCACAATGAATTTTCTCAACTATGTGACCCCGAATTGTCAACCTTTATGTTTGTTTATAAAGAATCATTTGTTTCTACTAACCCATCACAGGAACTCCCTAGTGCTATGATTGAGTTATTGTAGGAATACAGGGATGTATTTCCTGAGGAAATTCCACCAGGCTTGCCTCCAGTTCGCGGAATAGAGCATCATATCGATTTGGTACCAGCATCTGCACTGCCAAAATAGACATGCATACTAAACTAATCCCGTAGAAACCAAGGAGCTGCAAAAGCAAGTGTAAGAGCTGATGAGTAAGGGACATATCCAAGAGTGTGTAATTCCCTCTGTTGTACATGTGCTTCTACTACCAAAGAAAGACAGAACATGGAGAATGGGCGTAGACTGTCGCGCCATAAACAACATCATCGTGAAGTACAGGCACCCGATTCCACGTCTTGACGATATGTTAGATGAATTGAGCAGTTCAAAGATCTTTTCAAAGATAGACTTGAAGAGTAGTTATCATCAGATTATAATGAAGGAAGGAGACGAGTAGAATACTGCATTCAAGACAAAGCAAGGATTATATGAGTGGCTTGTAATGCTCTTCGGTCTCACCAATGCACTAAGCACATTTATGCGACTGATGAACCATGCTTTGACAGCATTCATAGGCGTCTTCGTAGTGGTGTACTTCTACGATATTCTGATCTACAGTAAAGGTTTGGAGGAACATCTAGACCACATTAGATCGGTTCTTGATGTTCTTCGCTCTCAATCTCTTTACGAAAATGTATCTATGTGTTCTTTTTGCACTAATGAAATTGTCTTTCTAGGATTTTTGGTGAGTGCATATGACATCAAGGTTGAAGAAGAGAATATAAAGGCAATAAAGGAATGGCCGAGTCCTAGGTACATAGAAGAAGTCCGCAGCTTTCATGGACTTGCAGGCTTCTACAGGAGATTCGTAAGGGACTTCAGCACCATTGTTGCTCCCTTGACCGAAATCATCAAGAAGAGTGTCGGATTCCAATGGGGAGAAGCTCAGGAGCAGGATTTTATAGCCCTAAAATAGAAGCTTATCAACTCTCCTCTTCTTATACTTCTTGATTTTTTAAAGACTTTTGAGATTGAATGTGATGCTTTTGGTGTGGGAATTGGTGTTTTTCTGATGCAGGATAAGAAACCATTCGCCTACTTCAGTGAAAAGCTAGGAGGATCAACGATGAACTATCCGACATATGATAAAGAGTTGTATGCTGTGGTGAGGGCACTTCAGACGTGGTAGCACTACCTCTGGCTAAAAGAATTCTTGATCAACATCGATCATGAATCTCTAAAACCTCTGAAGGGACAACAGTAGCTTAACAAATGACATGGGCGATGGATGGAGTTCATAGAGACATTCCCATATGTTGTTAAGTACAGTAAAGGTAAGGATAATGTCGTTTATGACGCATCATCACGAAGGTACACTCTTATCTCTACACTAACGTCTAAAATAATCGGTTTAGATCACATTAAACACTTGCATGAATTTGATTCGTATTTTGGTGAGACTTTTGCTAGATGTTCTAAGTTTTCTTGTGAGAAATTTTATAGGCAGGATGGGTATCTATCTTTGAAAATTGGTTGTGCATATCTAGCGGATCCATCCGAGAATTGGTAGTCCGAGAGGCACATGCAGAAGGACTTGTTGGTCACTTCGGAATCACCAAGACTCTGCGTGATCTACAAGGATACTTGTTTTGGCCTGAAATGAAGAAACATGTAGAAAAGGTTTGTTCAAGGTGTGCAATCTGTAAACAAGCAAAGAGTAAGGTGCAACCTCACGGGATGTGCACTCCTCTTCCTATTCCTTCTCACCCTTCGACTGAAATATCTATGGATTTTGTTATTGGCTTACCTCGAACCAAGAATGGTCGAGATTCTAACTTTGTTGTTGTAGACAGGTTCATTAAGATGGCACTTTTCATTGAAAGTCACAAAACTGATGATGTGGTCAAAGTAGCAGACCTGTTTATCAGAATAGTGAGGATTCATTGAATGCCTCAAGTGATAGTCTCAGACCGAGATACGAAGTTTCTCAGTCATTTTTGGCGCACATTATGGGCTAAGCTAGGAACGAAGCTGTATTTCTCAACAATTGTCATCCCCAGACTGACGGACAGTTAGAAGTTATGAATAGGACTCTAACTACATTACTACAAAAAATGGCGAAAAGAAACTTGAAATCGTGGGAATCATCCCTGCCACACATCAAGTTCGCTTATAATCACGCTAAGAATTCTTCAACTCTCTATTCTCCATTTGAAAAAGTTTATGGTTTCAATCCCACTTCTCCACTATATTTGATCGCTTTGCCTTTAAAAGAAAGGATAAGTTTGGATGGCGGGAAAAAAGCTGAACATGTTCAGAAGATTCACAAGAAGGCAAAGGAAAACATCGAGAAGAAGACAAACAAGTATGAAGAATACACAAACAAGGGAAGAAAGGAGCTGACGCTCTGTTGTTTCTGATTTTTTACCTAGGGGCGTAAGTTTAAAGAGAGCCTTAGCTCTAATGTCTAAGGCACATGAATTTGAATGAAAAAGAAAAGCAAAGAACGCTTCCAAGTTATAGAGATCAAAGCATCTCCTCAAAATTGAATCAATTGATCAAGTATCTTCTCTTGCAATCTCTTTGATTCCAAGAGAAACTTTATCCATCATGGTGTAATTCATAGCACTTTGAGTCGAAATCATCTCCACCTTCTATCATCCTTCACGGCATCATTATCATCACCTAGTTCATGTTCTTTTAATTTTGCGTCATCGATCATTCATCATCACCCTCACGGATTCAAAACCACCCATATACAAGATTTTTTGTTGATCATCACCAAATTCCATCCTTACACAATTCATTCATCATAAAATCATTCATCTCAACACCTTTGGACAGCCTTTTCTTTGGAGTAGATCACTTAGGATCACATCAGAACCTCGCATTGGCTTCAGAGAATATTTCACCATTAGTTTGTGAAAATACAGAGATTTTGTTGCGCAGTCGAGTAGTTCGTGAAGTTGAGAAAAACTTGGCAAGGAATGCCCTCTTGCAATCGTTCTAGGAGGTGATGGTATTTTGAGGAAGACACTTCTCCCAGTGGTAGGCTTTGTTCACCCAAAGAGAAATAGAATAGTCGAAATTTGAAAGCATCCTCACTCACCCCATTTATATTTGTGAGACTACATAGTCTATCAAACTCGTCAAGATGTTCGAGGGCATCCTCCATTTTTAGCCGGTGAAATTTTTTCCCTTGCACCATGGCGGTCAAGTTGTGCTTGATCTCAAAATTGTTGTTGTTCACAGATGGTAGAGAAATCCCATGGCGTTGAGTGTGGATGTTCGGTGCGTCACCAGCTCCAATAGAACGCCTACTAGGAGGAATGTTGTTGTTGTTGTTCTCCCTTCTGTCTCAAGTGCTTTCCCATTCAAGGGCACAAATATCATCAACGAGTGGAAGTAAGTCAGTTGGTCCTCTGTTTCTCAGGTTCATACACTGGAGTTAGTGCTGGAATTACCTGAAAACAAAGAAAAAAAAATTGAGAATGTGTGAAGAAAAAGAACTTGATCTCAATAGATCCAAAATCCATAATGTAACAGTCAAACACCTAATTGGCAACGGCGCCAAATTAATAATAGGATTTCTACGTGTCAATCCCTATTACACTATCATTGTCATTTTAGTTTAAATAGGTTGTCAATCCAAATGGGTGTAGATATTAACCACTCTAGATGCAATTGAGTCTACTAATTCAAGCCAAATATATAAAAAGGGGAGACTAACAGTTCTAAATAAGAAAAAATGGTGAAAACAAACAGGACATGAAAGCTAACATGCATAAACAGAAACTAAGGATAAGCAGCAGCAGGAAAGAAAATGGAAGTAAAAAGCAATCAAGGGAAAACAACAGTTCCTAAGGATGGGAGTAATTGACCAGTGATCCTCCCTGAACTACCTTGGTGTGTAACATACCTCAAACAAGAGCTATCCATAGACAACATATTTATAAACTACCAAATCCAATTCCTTCTCAGATGTTCTCAAGCTAGGTAATACCCAGACCTAACTGCCGTTAATGGAATACTACCGTTAACGGAACACTACCTAGCAGGCATGAAGAAAAAATATGTTAAAGCCAATAAACACCCTCGACATCCCAATCCTCGTACTAGGTATGTAAATCTATGAAATCACATTGATTAGGCATTTCATCAGACACTTTTCGGGTGCGGAAATGCCTAAGTTCAGATTTCAATTAATCATAAAGAAATGAGCATTAAAAACAGTGAAACAGAAGGGATCTATAAACAAAAAGACTTAGACGCCTAGGAGGAACAAGGGTTCAGCACTAATCTACCCCATCCTTAGAAACCTGAGAAATTACTCACTAAACATGCTGACTATGAAATCAGGAAAAACCAGAAATCGAAAAATGCTAAGCAAAACATCATGATCAAAAGTCAAACTCTCAAAAACCATTAAGAACAACAATCATGAAAATAGAAGATGAAGATCAAAAGCAGAAAATCAGATATCAGGATGAGAAGATCAAGAATAATAAGAACTTAAACCCAGAAAAACCATGGTGATCATAAACAACGTGAACATAAACTTCAGGAAAATAATGATCAACTCACAAAAACGAAATCAAAAGCTTGAAATAAGAGATCAACATGCACCATATAGTTCATATCCTTAATCTAAGCATAAAAATGAAGGAATCATAAAAGAAACATAACTTACATAAGAAATATGGGTTTTAGTAACAAAGAACATTAAAGGAAAAACAGAGGGAAAATCTCAAAAAGAAACCTAAGCGAAAGCTAAAAATGGCTGAAAGTAAAGGCTACCCCCAAATGGAGGCGTCCTTAGGGATTATATAGTAGTCTTAGGAAAGCCCTAAAATCACTAAATGATAAACGGTGAAAAATGCAATGATTGATCTTGATCTTTAAGTTTGGATCGTACCGGAACGTTCTGAAACTAGCCCTAATTGAGCCGGTTCAAGTCGTGATAGAGGCAAATTCGGAGGAGGCATGGGCTGGTTGATGCGAGCAAGGTCGAGGCGATGATGTGAAGCAGCTCCGGCTGAAGTTGACCTTGGTCGAGGTATTTTGCGGTTCTTGGTCAAGGCATAGATGTTGGTTGGCCGGGGTGAAGAAGTGCAAGCTCGAGGTGAACGTCAATGCGGCTGGAGGTTTGATCAAGGCAGGCTGGACATTGGTCGAGGCAGCTTGCAGTTCATGGTCGAGGCGTAGATACTGCTTGGACGAGGTGAAGAAGTGCAAGATCGAGGTGAACGTCGAGGTGGACTCTGGGTTTGCTCGAGGCGAGAAGTTTGGTAGTGGTCACGTCGGGTTGCTCTTTGGTCGAGGCCGGAAGGCATGACTTGATCGAGTTGGGATTTTTTCGAGGTTGGCTTGGTCTTTCCTTCTCCTTCTCCAAAACTGTCATATTGTTCTGGAAACTCCCTAAAAACCTAAAATACCTACAAAATGCAAATGTATGCGAATGATAATGCGAAACTACCTAAAAATGCAAACTTACTAAGAAAATCCTATGAATGAAACATGTTGAGATCTAAATGTCCTTAAAATGATGGTAAATGACTTCTCAAAACCACTAAAATGCAGAGACATTAGTGATCAAGCTAATTCATGCATTAAGAAAAAATCTAGAATAAGAACCTATGAAATTCAATCCTATATGATTAACCCTAACATTCAAACTTAGTTTCCCTAGGAAACCCTAAAACCTAACTACTGAACTACTCAGACATTGCAAAGGATAAAAAATTCCATATCAAAGAAGAACACATCATGAAATAGAATATATATATTAAAAAGGGGTTCAGAATCTCTTCTCCAAATACAAGGTTCATCAATTCATCTGCCACTGTAAAAGCTCTCAAAATTGCAAAAGTATGAAATTGTATAAAATAAAACCTAAGCAATAAGGCTTTTATAGTCTAAAAAGGTAAATAATAAAAATAAGAAAAGTTGATTGGCTTGAGGACTCTTCTTGCAAATAATGGAAAATCTTCAATAATTCTCGCAGGCATGATGGATCGATAGATCCCAATGTGGCCGATCGATCCATCTTCTCTGGGCACTTTGGATTGATCAATCCATGTGTGATCGATCGGTCCATATCTTCTGTTTTTCTCTCGATGACCGGATCAATCGATCCAAGGTTGGACCAATCGATCTAAGCTCTTTTCAGCTTCATTTCATCATCTTGATCAATCGAAGACTAGACCGACCTCTCATTACTTTACTTAGCCAAACTGCATCCAAATATGCAAGGAATCCATGCTCTAAGTTCAACCTCAAAATGTTCCAAAACTTGCAAGGAAAACGTTCGGATAATGCATAATAGCAGACATAAATTCCCACTAAAATGCATTAAAATCAAGTAATATCAATGGGACAACTTGCAAGGTGACTTTTGACTAATTGGATGTAATTTTGGTTTACAACCTATGGTAGTGAGAAGTTCGAAGATGTATTTGGCAAGCACGGACTAATTTGGAGATGTGTTGGTTCTAAATCGTTTGCGCCAGATATGAGGAAGAGCGCCAACCTCCGTCATCAAGCAATTAGATAGGTCTACAAGATCTTCACTCACTCTTTCTTCTCAAGTCGTGAAGCGGGTTCAATTTTTGATGGTGAGATGAAGTTTATGCGGTTGGGACTTGCTCCTCTTATCCGTGCGGAAATGAACAATGAAGAGCTTTTTCTGGGATTAGAAATATTC
>OVBE01018307.1:0-10028 GCA_900406425.1 Iberis pinnata
TGTATAAAAAATTAATAATTTTGCCCCGCGCATAGCGCGGATGAGTACCTAGTAAATTAATGAATGGACAAGTTTTCCCTTTCTTTTAATTAAAAAAATTAAATAAAAAAGAAAAAACACCCAATCAATTCTTCTTTTCTTCATCTCCATCGCCTTCTTCTTCTTAAATTTTCTGATTTTTTAAAAGTTCATAAAATATGGTAATCTATATATCAAATTGCAAGGATTCCAAATATACTCTTGAGTTTTAATAATTCTTGCGCATGTGCTCGAAAAACCAATTTAAAATTATAGGTCCGAAAATAAATTTGTTCATAATGGAAAAATAACTATTGGGCTTTGTTGCTGTTGGTTTCTTGAGTTCAAATATGGTGCCGGATATTAAAAATTCACTCTAGAACTCCGTTAATTTAACTTTAAAATTTGAGAATCAAAACTTCATGATAAAATTATGATTTAGTTAATTGAAATTAAGAGGTGAAATTAGTACCATTAGATTAGAAATTTTAAGAGATTTCTATACATATATAGAGTGATAAATGTGATACTTGAAATCAAAATTCACCATTGATGATCTTCAAACTATTTTCTGTCAGGTATAACTAGGATAACTAAGATAGTAAGAATAACTGGAATAACTGGTACAACTAGATGAACTAACTTAAGTGGGACAAACAATATGATGTTGTGGAACGTTCTTGATGATATCAAATTTTTTTTACCACATAATTTCCTAAAAAAAATTTTACCACATAATAACTAAGTTTAATTAGTAATGCTTGTAATTTGTGTTTTTTTTTTTTTTTGCAAAAACAATGACAATTATGTCAAAATTAAAAAAATTATGAAAAATTAAAAAATAGATGTAATTCATTATTTGTGATTTGCTTACGATATGGGAGGAGTCTACATCAAATTTTTGATGTATTAATAATTTTGGAATTATGTAATAAATTTTTGTGAAATTATTTTTACCTATTTCAACTTTTGCATATAATACCTTACACTACTAGGCATTGTTTTAAAAATTAGGCACTTGAATTACCTAATTGTTGTGACTAATACATTTTTGGAAATATTTTTATACAAAAACATGTTATATGTACTTTGATTGTATATTCAATGTGGTTTATCTAGAAAACTTAAATTGAAACTAGGGTTTAACTAGTTTTATTATTTTTGGTCAAAAGTCATACTATGTAGAAAAAAGAATAACTGGATAACTAGGATAACTATGTTATAATAATTGAATAGTTAAACGTAGTTTTTCCTAGTTATTCTATTTTGGCGGCGCACTTTCAGCTTTGTCGGCAAGTTAAAACTAGTTATTCCTAGTTATTCTATTTTGGCGGCGTATTTGTCAGCTTTGTTGGCAAGTTAAACCTAGTTATTCTATTTTGGTGGCGCACTTAATATATGTTATATATCTAGTTAAACCTAGTTATTCCCAGTTAAACTCAGTCTTAAAACATAAGTCTTTTCAAAACATCCTAGACATTTAAGCATAAGTCTTCAAACAAGTCTTCAAACATCCTAGACATTTAAAAAAGTCTTCAAAGACAAGTATTTTAAACAATTATGCACGCTTGCGCTTCTTTTCATTCTTCTCGTCCTCCTTTTGCTTCTTCTTTTCATCATTTTCCTTATTCTTTTGCTCATTTTCCTCCTTTGTTTCCTTCTTTTTTTCCTTTTCCGGTGTGTAAAGTTCTCCCAACAATGTAAGTTCTTCTTTGGTTCTCTCTTGACAAGCTTCTTGAACGGGCTACATTGGCTTGGCAATCTAAAAAAAATAAAAACAAAAAAACACAGAAAATATTGGATTATTATCAAGTAGTTATTCTTAGTTAAACATAGTTAAACTATTTTATGTACATAGTTAGCCCAGTTATACCTAGTTAAACTATTACATTTACATAGTTATCCCAAGTTCAACCTAGTTAAACAATTAAATCAACATGAAATATTTCAGTTTAGGGAAACATTATATTTTTATTAAAAAATTCATGAAATATTCAAAAAATTCTATAAAATTTAAACTCCAATTTAGATCATCAGACACATCCACAATAGTCCAAAGCTCATTTGAGACCACACCATTGTCCAAAACATTAAAGCGAAACGTTGCAGGCATCTTTCCTTTCTTCACTGAGTATCTTCTCCTTCTCCACACCAACTCTCCATCTAGCGTCCTCACCTGAAACACAGGTTCATACCAAAATGATGACTTCCCTTTTCCTCTTAGAAAAGGTGGTACTGACATGGAAACTGATCATAAGCCGGGTTTTGTCCAGCTGCCACATGCCAGCTCCAACTCAAGTCCCTTGATCATCCAACAAACATGTCTTCTGGTGTCTCATGACATAACTCCTTTCCTCGAAAACTCATCATTGGAGACACATAAGGCTTCTTAGGGATCTTTGCATCTAATTCAAGACAATTGTGATTTGTAGTACACAAAGAGAGAATGCTTCAAAGTGTGGACTCTCATAAGAAGCAATGCATTTGTAGCTATACACTTGGTCCACAGGACTACATTGGTTTTACTATACAACCAAGTGTTGAAAACCCTTTCGACCTCAAATTTTGCAAAAAAGGAACTGGTTTTATGTAAGCATTAATGATCACAAGCAAACAAAATCTTATATCACTAGAGTTGCGACGTTACCAAGCATTACCAAATGTCTTTATAACCTCTGTTGCTTCTTTCTCTTTATAATTGTTTCTAAAATCAGCTCCTCCAAGCCTGTTCATCAAATCTGGAGAAGACTCCAAGCAAATTATGTTCTTGATGCTTTTGTTGTTAGTTTGAATCCACCTCACTGATTCTGAGTAATTAACAGCAATTACAACCAATATATCAGTCTTATTCATATCTTATTCAGTTCCTATTTCAGATTCATAGCTCTCTTATCATTTGATTCATACCAAAGACAAACAACTCATTTTACCATTGAAAATATACAAATCAGATCAAATCACAAAAAAAAAAAAATACACACCCAAAATCTAATATAAATTAAATTAGTTATCTTAGTTAACTTAGTTACTCCAATTAACTTAGTTAGTCCAGTTATCCTAATTAACCTAGTTAACTTAGTTATCCCGGTTAACCTAGTTAATTCAGTTATCCGAGTTAACCCAGTTATTCTAGTTAATCCAGTTAATCCAGTTATTCCAGTTATTCGAGTTATTCCAATTATTCTAGTTTTTGGATCGAGTCGTGGATAGGACGCGAGTAAAGCGCGTGGAAAGCTTGGTTGTGGTGTAAATTTGGATTTTCATTAAGGGTAAAACTGTATATAACCATATTTTTGTATTAAATAAAATGAAAAAAGAAAAAAAAATTATAATAGGGACACATGAGCTAAATTTTTTATCGGAAGGGTTAAAGGAGGAGTTTCCCCAAAACCCCGTATATCCGGATCCGTCCCACCCCTAGCTTCAAACAAAGGCTCCACGACTGAATGAGAAATTTTATTATTTTATATTATCATTGTAATTTATAATATTGGTACATGCTTTTTATAAAAATGCATATCACATCAATACATATCAAAGCTCCAAAACTAATATATTCTGGATACAAAAAATATTAAAAAATCGATAGCAAAAATATTAACTAATTACTTTCTCTGTTTTTAAATGATTGTCGTTTTAACTATTATTAAATTTTCAATACATAAATTTAATAAGTTTGACTTTTGTAACCAATAAAATTATTGCAGCATTTTTTCAATTGGTTGATTTATAATATTTAATATTAATTTTATAAAAATATATAAATTTATTAATATGTATGAAAAGTCTAAAATGACAATATTTTAAAAAACGAATAAAGTATTAGATATAGAGTGTCTACAAAATCATTCATCTTGAAATACTTTATAAATTGTTTCGTATATTGATGTGTTAGTGTCGATAGTTGCATTTACATGTGCATATAGATAATTGTGATATCTAACAATAATATCATATCTTATGAAATCATATCTTAACAATATTCTAGTAATATCTTAATACCCCATCCCCCCCCCCCTCAAGTTGGTAATGCGGAGTTTCGAAGACCCAACTTGCCAAGTAATCTCTCGAATGTAGGACGAGGAAGAGCTTTTGTTAGCAAGTCAGCAGGCTGGTCAGTAGTAGAGATATGAGACGTGACAATGAGACCTTCTTGAACTGCATCGCGAACTTGATGACAATCAACTTCAATATGTTTGGTTCGCTCATGGAAGACGGGATTAGAGGCAATGTGAATAGTTGCCTGGCTATCACAAAAGAGTTCTATCGGTTCAGAGTGAGACAAACCAAACATATGGAGTAGTTCCCGTAACCATTTAAGCTCACGAAGAGTGTAAGCCATAGCATGGTATTCTGCTTCTGCAGAAGAGTTCGAGACCTTCTGTTGTTTATTAGTCTTCCAAGATATAGGTGATGAACCCAAATACACCACATAAGCAGACAAAGAACGACGAGTAGTAGGACAAGCAGCCCAGTCCGAATCACAATACGCCATAATGCGCAGAGAAGAATCAGCCGAAAAGAACACACCATGAGCAATTTTACCTTTCAAGTAATGAACCAACCGAAGCGCAGCGTCCATGTGTGCTTACAAAGGTGACTGCATGAACTGAGACAACATGTGGACAACATATGTCAAATCATGGCGAGTAATCGTAAGATAAATGAACCGTGCAATGAGTCTACGATATCTGTCCGGATCAGGCAATGGTGGACTGTCCACAGATGCAAGCTTATGATTATATTCGATCGGAACAGGAGAAGGCTTTGCATCAATCATCTTAGCCTCTGTAAGGATATCGTTAGCATACTTTCGTTGCGACAAGTACATACCTTGGCGAGTGCGAGATACCTCTATGTCAAGAAAATACTTGAGTGGTCCGAGATCTTTCATATGAAAGCATGTGCGAAGATGAGCTTTAAACCGATCCAAAGCTGCTGCGTTATTACCCACAAGAATGAAATCGTCCACATAGACGAGAATGTGCAAAACGATATCACCTCATCACAGCGAGAACAAAGAGTAATCTTTGTAGTTTTGAGTGAAACTTTATTGTCATAATGTTGTACTCAACTTAGCAAATTAACAACGGGGAGCTTAACGCAGACCATAGTGAGACTTGCGGAGGCGACAAACCTGAGTTAGATCGGAGGAATGGAAGCCCGGTGGTAACTTCATGTAGACCTCCTCAACTAAATCACCATGGAGAAAGGCGTTGTGTACATCCATCTGATGCACTAACCAGTTCTTAGCGACAGCCACACTAAGAACAAACCGAATAATCGACATTCTCGCGACCAGGGAAAAAGTCTCTTTGCAATCAGTGCCTTCTTTTTGACGGTTTCGAAGAGCAACAAGCATGTCCTTGTGGCATTCCAGAGAACCATCATAGTTGTATTTGAGTTTGTAGACCCATTTACAACTGATAGCCTTCTTACAAACCAGCAGGCGTGTGATATCCCATGTTCGATTAAGTTCTAGAGCATTAATCTCGGCTTTCATCGCATCACACCAAGACTGATCATGTGATGCTTCTTTGTAAGACTGTGGCTCAAAACATTCCAAGAGATTTGATAAGAACGCTGCATGAGTTTTAGAAAATAGAAAGTTAGATGTGGAAGTAGTGTTTAGAACCGTAGCCGAGACCGGAGAGGAGACATGCTGATCGGAGAGAGAGAATGAGGAAGAGTGAGTTGCTGGGGGTGTGTGATTGGATGAACATAATCCTTAAGTAAAACTGATGGCTGCTTAACCCGATGACCGCGACCTAACAGTTCGGGAAGTCCCGAAGAGGCGGGAGAAGCATATTCGGCCAAGTGAGGAGAAATCGGTACCGTAACTGATTAAACGACTTGAGGTACAGTTGACAGCGAAAGTAACCAAGTATCAGAAGATTCATTGAACGGTGGTGTAACCAGTGGAGGTGAAGAAGCGAGGTAGGAAAAAGTATCTTCATGAAACACGACATCCCAACTAACAAAGAACTGTTTCTTCTTCAAATCATAAAGGCGCAATCCTTTTTGACTATGAAGGTATCCGAAAAAGATGCAATGCCAACTGCAAGTACCAAACTTATCGTGATCACGAGATCGATGATTTTCATAGCACAAGCAGCCGAAAGTCCAAAGAAGAGTATATTGCGGAGGATGTCCAAAGAGTAGCTCATAAGGCGTGCGACCTTTGAGAAGTTTTGTAGGAGTCCGGTTAATAAGATGAGTGGCCGCTAAAATGCTCTCACCCCAAAATGTCATCGGTAATTTTCCTTGAAAGAGACAAGCCTAAGCAACATTAAGTAGATGTCTATGTTTCCGCTCCACTCGTCCGTTTTGTTGTGGTGTATCCACACAAGATGTTTGATGATGAATTCCTTGATCACGAAAATAATCGCTAAGACAAATAAATTATGTCCCGTTATCGCTATGAACTGTTCGAACGGTCTTGCCAAATTTTCGAATAACCATTGTGCAAAAGTTTCGGAAAAGTGAGGGAACTTTGGACTTAGAGTGCATGAGAAACGTCCAAGTAGAGCAAGAGAAATCATCAACTAATGTCAGAAAATAGCGAGCACCACAAGAAGAGGATGTTCGATAAGGGCCCCAGACATCGGCATGTATCATAGAAAAACACTCAGTAGCATTATTGGTACTAAGAGAGAACCGTTCACTGGGTTTGCTTTGCACGAAAAAATGTCATATTTATTAAAATCATCAAAAACTGTAGATGTCTTTTCACAACCAGAAATAAAATTTAAAACACCAGTAGAAGAATGACCTAATATACGATGTAGCAAAGCCGCATATAGAGAACTCGATGTAGTCTTGTTAACATGAGCAGCCTTAATTCTCGTAAAATAGTACACCCCGTCACGCTCCTCACTCGCTCCAATCAGTGTTCTCTTGAAACGGTCCTGAAGAAAACATAGCGTGTCAGTAAATATGGCAATACAACCGGTTTGTTTCAACAACTTAGAAGTCGAGATTAAAGTGCATGTAAAGGCTCGAACAAATAGAACATTAGTCAATGAATAACTTGACTTCTCCCCTAGTTCACAAGTATTTCTTTTTAACATCATTCAAGAAAAACTAGATTATGGAGTTGGAGTATTGGAGTGGTAATATTTCTTCATGTTTACTGCTTAAACATATACAACTATACAAGTAAAGATGACTACCTTTAATGCAAGAAAGAAGTAATAATTGTTCTACATTAATCTTGATTCATTATTAAATATTTCTATTGCACAATATATAGTGATCACGAGATTCACAAACTTATATGGTGATCATAGTGACCATACCACTCTAGACTGTTGCCAATATAAAAACTTTACATTATCAAACGGTGGGGTTATTTTAAGGAGCTGTCTTATTAGTTGGTAATACAAATGATGTATGACAACTTCATACTTCAATCATCAACCCATTTGAAAAATATACTTCAACTCAATTATTTTCCCCCAAAATATGCCTTTTTATATGCTTCTGATTAATACATAAGACTATACTAAAAAGTAAAATGATGCTAATAAAATTTGTTATGAAACAAAAATCAGGAGTTGTTGATAAAGGAAATCACGTTTAGAGATTCTCTTTTTAAGTTGTTTTCGCTGGAGGCGTTGATACAGCCTTTTATTAACAGCTCACTTCTTTCACATTCCTAAATTTCTTCTTACTTATATATATATATATATACAAACTCTGTTTCTCTTTGACAAAATTATTCCAACAATATTAAATATATAAAAAATGGAAGCTTTCTTGGAAAAGGCAACTTCTGCTCTCACCGAAGCTAAAGAATCGGTTACAACCACCGCTGAAACCGTCGAAGCCTCTCTAACTGATGCTCAAAAAACAGTTGCTGCCTCCGCTGAAACAGTTAAGACAGAGGCTGGAGCCACTAAAGAGAATCTAACTGAAACAGTGACTACACAGGTTGGTTCTTGGTCACACGTCCCTTAAAAACATGTTGTTTATATATATATATACCAAAATATAGCAAAATAATGGATTTGTGTGGTTAGGCGAAAGATGTAGTGGAGAATGCTTTGTCAAGAGGAATAGAAGGAGCCAAAACTTTGATTCAAACTTTTGAAGAGAAGAAGACTGAAGTCTCCTCCAAGCTAGTTGGAGCTATTACTAATGTTGTTGGTGGAGAATCAAGCAGTACTGTTCCCATATCCGCAGATAGTCAGGTCATAGATTATAAGCATAACTCTCCATTCTTGTAAAACCCATTTAAAAGACAATAACTCATTAGAATCTTACTAAAAAGATTGTAATTCTCATGATCATGTTTGGATGTGTGTGTTTTGCAGCCTCTGCTAGCATCTGGTGAACGTGGAGTTGAGACTACACCGTGGTGGAAGAACTGTTGTGGAGTTCTTGATCTTCTCAAGACATCTTCTACTACTACATGAAAACGTAGAAGAAAAAAAAACGAGAGAATGCATCTAGTATCATTTATTTCCTTTCTTTTGATCTTGATTTTGATATTTGATCTTGTTTTCTGTATTTAATTATCTTTGATATCTTGATTGTTCCAAGTAATTATGTAAGAACCAGTAAAAAAAAATAGAAGGATAATTTGTTTGTGATGAGTGTTGATTATAATTAGCTGCAAAGGCTAATCAGATATTCATTAAAAAAATCATCAGCATAAAATGAAACAAAGACTCCATCGAACCACACAAAAAATACCCTACCACAAATTCAAAACTTATGATCCAATCCATAGTCCATAGAACCCTTAAGACTATGGAGTTACATGTTTGGAAAGTTACATAAACAATGGAATTAAAAGGTTGCTGCTATGATCCCTCAAGAGCAACATTTTTTTTATAATCAATTTGGTGCGGCAGACATTTTTTTCAAAGTCGCCTCTAAATTATTAAGGGTTAATTTTATTAATCTCCCTAAACTTTGTTCATTCATATTATTTCCCCTTGAACTAACACATCTCTTTATCCAACCCCCTCATTTATTCGATCTTATCGTTTTACCCCCTATGTAATTAAAAAACGAAAATTGCGTGTAACTCTTTAAAAATTGTGATTAAAAATTGCTTTATCGGGTTAATTAACAACTGAATTCCTAATATAAGCTAAACCAATCTCGGTTCAACCCTTTATTTAATTGTGTTAAAATAACACGTGAGAAAAAGAAAAAAAATTGGGTTGTCGACGATTTCTCATTGTTGCAGGCGATTGTTCTTGCCGATTTTGTGAGAGAAAGAGATGAGCGGAAGCAATCCAAGCTATTCATCCTTCGGCGATTTTCAGATGTGAATTGGCCCTACAGGTATGTTTTTCGGATTGGTACATGAAAATTTATATAGACATAGATAATTTATATTAAGCATTGGATTTGAGGATAACATTGTTTCCATAGAGACATAAAAGAAAAATTTTCATTGTTAGATTTAAAACTTATAAGATCGAACTTTGACCTGCCAATTTGTGTGCAATAGGTCGATTTGTTGATTGATTTTTGATTAATTTTTTGTTTTACATCTGAATGAATATTTTTGTAGTTTGGTTATCTATTCCCTCATTTGAATGTGATTTGTGGGTTTTGAAAGAGAAAAGATCATTTGTAGGAAAGGATGGAACAGTCTGTTCGACGGATTAGTCCTCAAATTTTGTCTTGTTATTATTTTATTGAAAACATATGATGTCTTAAGTCTTCTTCGACACACTCTTCAAGACTGTTCTTGTTCAACGTGTGCTTGGTAAAGACACTTATTCTACATGCTATTAGTCTTCATGAACTTAGTTTGCTTGACACTTAACATATGAGTGCCTGTTTTGTTTCAATCTTTAGATTTTGAATCGAATTTTCATGTATTGTTAACATACATTTTATCTTGTGTAGAGAAAGAGAGAAGAACATATTTTCAAATGGTTGGATGAAGTTTTGATTGAAGAGATAAGAATGGTAAATGGAAATAATCGAACGGGAGATGTGAACAACTTGAAGTTGAAGATGGAGGAAGAAATTAGAACAACGAAAGA
>OVBE01018308.1:0-10028 GCA_900406425.1 Iberis pinnata
TTCGAAAGTTAAAAATGCTTAACTGATTCGCGGTTGTGTTCTTTTAGCGTTTGAATCAGGTTTCGAAAAAATCATTTAAGATCCGACGGATCTAACTCTTGGGTGGGCATTTCGAAGGTTTTTTTTGTAAATAACTGGAATAATATAGTTTTTTTTAGTCTTTCATTTAGATTTCGATTTAAAAATAATTGTAAAAGAAATTATAATTATAATGAGGATATATTCGATTTTCGTTTGTGATGGAGGGACAATACAGACGATTTCTCGATTAAAATACCTCTTCTTCAAGCTCCAAATGACGAGCCTGAGCGAGTTTCATTCCTTTGCTAACTTTTCTCCTACCAAAACAAAGAACATTCTCCATTTGTTTCTCACACCATTCCTATAACGAACCAATGCACACAAAAATAGAATCAATTGGTGTCACAGGTTGCTTATTCGATCTGAGTTTCTTTTTTAACGCATAAAAGAGAGAGATCAACTTACTGTGCCAGTGAGATCTGTAACACCTAAGGCTTGATTTCTTCTAAATCAATGCAAATAAGAGTCTTCGATATCCGAACAACCAGAGAATTTCCTTTTGGAAAATATGCTTATTGAACGGATTGTCTTGGGGATACGTGATGGAGAAGAAGTCGAGCGGACGGCGGAAGGGAGGAGGATGGAGCGCGTGGCGGCAAGCGCTGCATCGAGAAAAGCCATTTCTTCTTCACTGATGATCTCGATCGGGATTTCGGGGAAGGAAGCATGGTGGGTATTTGGGGTTGAAATAGTGACAGTGGCGGATTGAGCGGGCGTATCGGATGTGGTGGTAGCCGAGTCGGAGGTTGACTCGGAGGGTGACTCGCCCATGTTTCTTAAACGTGTGGTATTGTCTCTCTCTCGTTAATAGCCTTTAAAAGCCAAAAGAACAATCACCAAACCTGGAGAACTGAGTGGCGTCATTCAGCGAATTTTTTCAGATGACGAGAGAAATAAAGAGGTGAGTTTCACCGGAGAAGAAACATAACTGCTCCGCAAAGAACAACATATGTGAGAAAAAATAAGGGTAAAATATTTACCATCATTTTAGTGGCAAAATTGATTAGAATTCTGAAAATGGCAAATTTGAAAAGTGGTATTATGAAAATGGCATTTCTCAAAATTTCTCTATAAGAAATTGATTCGTTCAATTTTTAATGAATGTATGGTATCATTGATCGTTACTTTAGCTGAACCTTTAATTACACAACTGAGGCTTAACACTAAACACATCCTTTAGGGCTTCTCCATCCACAACACAATTTTAGTGAGAAAATCACACTATTTTAGTGTGGAAACCACACAAAAACATACTTTTTCAACCACAACACCAAATATCATACTAAAAAAAAAAATTCCTTATTATTATATTGTTAAATAAAAGATCTCTGCATAGTTTAATAGTTTATTTAAATACATATTATTATTCATAATGGATTAATATAACTCAAAAATCAATTTTTTAAAATAAGAATTATATTTTAAAACATAATTATATTACATTAAAAATATATATTACATAAAAATACAAAAAAATAAATTACATTATACTAATTTTCGGAATTGGTATATTCGAACCATAAATGTTCAACTAACGCATCTTGGAGTTCGAAATGAGCTTCTCGATGTTTGATTTTTTTGTGTCGAGATAGAAATTATTGAAATCGAGAATCGTCATCACCCATCATCTCAACTTCTGCACTAGGAACTTCGATCCTTTCTTCAATTATTGCATGAAGATCCCATTCGTCCTCTATTATCATATTATGAATTATGATACAACATGTCATTATATCATGTAATACTTTTTTACTCCATAAGCGTGATGGTCCGGCCACAATTGCAAATCTTGATTGCAATACTTCGAATGCACGTTCCACGTCTTTTCTACATGATTCTAGTTTCATAGCAAATAATTTTTTTTGGGACCACGTGGATCATGAATTGTTTGAACAAGATTAGACCATTTTGGATATATACCATTAGCTAGATAATAGCCCATGTTATAACTTTTTCCATTAATAATATAGTTAGCGGGTGGAGTAGTACCTTCAGCTAAATTAGCAAAAAGATGAGATGCCTCTAGCACATTAATATCATTATTAGATCTCGGTAGACCAAAATACGCATGCCAAATCCAAAGATCATAATCAGCTATGACTTCTAGAATAATAGTAGGAGGTCCACTACGACCAACATATTGTCCTCCCCAAACCGTTGGGCAATATTTCCATTTCTAATGCATGCAATCTAAAATACCCAACATACCTGGAAATCCTCTGCTTTCATCAATGTGGAGTAGTCGTGCGACATCACTAGCGTCCGAGAGATCAAAGATAACATTCTCCAAAAACCTCTACGACAGCACGACAAAATCTCTTTAAACTTTCAAGAAATGTAGACTCTCCTATTTTGATATATTCATCAGCGGCATCCGCAGGCGAACCATATGCTAACATTCGAAATACAGCAGTAACTTTTTGTAAACCAGATACCCCAAGTCAACCGATCCTATCTCTTCGTTCAACAAAGTAATTATCATGTCTTTGTATAGCATCATAAATGCGAAGAAACAAAGCACGACTCATCCAAAATCTACGTCGGAATATCGCCTCACGAAACAAAGAATTTTCTGAAAATTAATCATTGAAGAGATTGTGAGATGCATTTTCCCGGTCACGATTGATAACTATATGACCATGAATTGACCGTCTATGAGATCCATCATTGATTAGGTGTTGATCAATGAGAAAATTGTTGTTTGCATTAATTTGACATGCTGCTTGATTTTCTAGATCTTCATAATAGTTATCATCAGAAGATGAGGAAGAAGAAGAAAATGGTATGTGAGATGAACTAGCATTATTGTCGCTCATATTGAAACATAGGAGAATGGCGATGTTAATATTATTCTTTAAAAGTGATACACATTTTATAACGTAAGAAAGTCGATATAAATCGTTCGTTTTTTTTTTTAGCAATATCTAACTGTTGCCTTGATTCGTCACTTCATGTCATATATCCATTACCTATAAGCCATAAAAGCTTATTCAATCTTGGCCCTTGAATGTTTTTGAGAAAGATCTAACCGTTGCATTGATTAGTCACTTCATGTCACATATCCATAAAAGCTTATTCCATCTTGGCCCTTGAATGTGTCTGAGCAAGATCTAAGCGTTCCATTGATTAGTCACTTCATTTCACATATCCATAAAATCTTATTCAATCTTGGCCCTTGAATTTTTCTGAGCAAGATCTAACCGTTGCATTGATTAGTCACTTCATGATCCATAAAAGCTTATTCAATCTTAGCCCTTTAATTTGTATGAGCAAGATCTTATCGTTGCATTGATTAGTCACTTCATGTTAGATATCCATAAAATATTATTCAATCTTGGCCCTTGAAGTTTTTGAGCAAGATCTAACCGTCATATTGATTTTTCCTTCACTTCCCTATATAAATGTACACTACTCTTTGCATAATTTCACACATTCAACTCATCTTCTTATCACTTATATTTTTTGTTTCAAAATGGCTCCGCGTACTGCTTCATATTCTATTGATGAAGATATACATCTATGCCATGTGTATCTTGATGTTTCTTAAAATCCAATCATAGGTATAAATCAATATTTATAAAATATTATAAATATGAATATTTTTCTCATCAACCAAGACCAAGAAGAATCTTACAAACTCGAATGACGATAATTCTTTATGCAATCTCCAAGCTAAGAGAATGCGTTAACCAGATTGAAAATAAGAATCCAAGCGGTGCTTCCGAGCAAGACATTGTAAGCTCATATTGTCTTTTTTTCTTACTCCATCGTTTTTTTTCCTAACATTCTTACAATTTTAATGTAAAACATCAATTAAACCAAGCAAACAAGATGCTAAATACAAGTCAAGATTCAAATTTGACCATGTTTAGCCTATCCTCAAAGGTATCGAGAAATTTGCAAATAACAACACTAATACATCTGCAACATTCCAAGAGGAAGGTCATAATGTTATGTCGTCTCCTTCGTTCTTAATGGATTTTGGGTCATCTCCATCCCCTAGTACGAATTCAATAAATTTAAATATGAATGATGAAGATGTTACTTTTAAATTTTAATGTATCTTCAAGACCTATGGGTTTGAAAAAAGCAAAAAGAAAACAACAATCTAATGAACAATTTTAAAAAAATGATGGAGCAAAATGATAAGCTCGTCAATGCTATTACTAAAGACACTTCTGAAAGAAATGAAATTCAAAGATAAAAGGACGAGGTAGCGAAAATGAAAGAAAAGAATATTATTTACAGATTTGAGTTATATAACGGATCCAGAGTCTTGTGCGCATATTAAAAATGAAAGAAAATATATATTGAGGAAAAGAGCGCAAAAAATCAATATGAAGAAAGGGGAGAAGGTTTCGACCAAGCACAATATCAAAGATCTCAATACCGAGCATCTCGTTATCATGGAGAACAAGTTCAAGGAGAAAATAATCAAGGAGAACAAGCAGAAGATGAAAACCAACTGTCACCAAATAATCGAGATGATTTTAGCCAATATTTTAATTTTTTTACTAGACCCCAAAAATAATTTTCTAAGCGATTAGATTTTTAGTGAACTTTATGTTATGTCTATCAAATATACTGTATTGCATTTCAAATATACTGTATTGCATTTTGTGTTTGTTAGATTTTAAAATTGTATGCTTCTAGATATTTTAACTTAGTATTATTAAGTATTTTTCCATTTTAATGCATATTAGTTATAAGTATTAATATTTCAAATTAATTAAATTTACTATTTTATATTATTGAAAATAAATAAACATACAAATAATTATCATATTAAATAAAAAATGTTTGGTTTGAATTTTTTATTTATTTAAAATTTCAGATACCCAAACCCGATCCGAGTCCAAATCTAAAATACCTGAACCAGACCCGAAATTACAAAATACCCGAACGTGTTCTATAACTTTTTACCATAAAACCATATATCAGAAAAACCCGAGCCGAACCCAAACATCCATCCCTAACTAAATATACAATCTAAGTTAAGAAAATATGTATACCATTGCTACAGTGTCACCCTAAATATAGTGTGACACTGTAGAGAAAAAAGAATCACGCTATTATACTGTTGCATATAGCGTCCGGTTGAAGTTGGTCTTATAGTGGTAAAATCAAGTCAACTTTTTTTCGGTCAATTCTACTATAATTTAGTAATTTATTTAAGCTACATGAATAAAATTAGCCATTTTTTTTTGAAGTACAACCTATTAAAAGGTAAATCATGTCCCACCAAAAAAAAACCCAAAAAAGATAAATGACCTCACGTATAAGGTGATAAAAATCTCCTATTTAGAGAATAAAAACTCCCAAAATGGGTTAACGTAGCTTACAAAAATTTAAACTACTAAACGTAAAGCTTTCGAGCCCCAAATAAGTTGTATCCCCAAACTTATTGCTAATAGAATGATGACAACCAAAGTACCTAGAAAAGTACAAACTGTACAAAGAAAAAGAAAAGTCTAATCCAAAAGAGGATTGAGCTTCCAGAAAACCTGAGAAAAGCCCAATCCAAAGAGAAGTTTTCCCTAGGATTGAAAAGAACCCTTCAGCCGCCAATAGCCACCCTCCAAGACAAACTGGGTTTGGTTAATAGAACCTTCCACCAGGCTTCACTAGCAGCAACATGCAAAGAATCGCACAACCAGAAGAAGCACTTCCAATGAAGAGTAGGCCACCAAAATACTCACCACCCTTGACTCCCGAATCTCATACACCACCAACTGGACCTGTAAGAAATAAAGAGATGATAGCAAAAGGCATGTCCAACAGCAGAAAATGACAAAGGATAAAGGCTATACATGCCGATCTGAAGTCAACTTTCATGGAAACCGCAGAAAAAAGCACTGGCGCGGGAATCAATCAAATCGAGGGGGATGAAGCGAGAAAAAAAGAAGAAATAAACAAAGAAAAAAGAAAAGGAGAGTGGCCGTTTAGCGCCAGTGGTAAAGCCGGTCTCCAACGGCGGAGGAGGCGCACTACGATGAACATGAGAAAACGATGATGTGTGTGTGTGAGAGAGAGAATATGTTTATGACTTTTTATGTTGGCAAGTCACGCTTGTTCTACACTAAAAGAGATTCGAATAGAATTACCCATCCAAGAGGAAAAAAATCCTACAAAAATAGACCAATTGGAAAAAGTTGGCTACTGTTCCAATATATGGATTATGAAAATGAATTATGAGCTATCAGATTTGAACTCGATAAACTTTAGTTTATGATATATACAATTTTAAATGGTCCACATTAATTCTTCCAACTCTATGTGCAATGGTGAGCTATTTTGACGAATTATGGATTCTCCGAGCTATAGAACCAAACTAAGCCATATTTCATAGCGGTTTCTTTCCAAGACCTATCTAGTTGACGCTTAAGGATCTAGCCTCCTCTTTCTTGGTGATTCCCGGTATGAGAGTTATTTAGGCATCTTCCCATTACCATTTATATGATACTGTCGAGCTAAAATGAATGCTAGAAAACGAGTCTCACCCTGAAAAATTAAAAGATTACGGGCAATCTAAACTGACTATGAAACCAAAATATAGGTAAAAAATATATTTCCTTTTGATCATTTCTTGTACCTCAAAAATAAATAATCCATCTTTTCATGTATAGAGTGATGAGGACATCGAACCAAACATTGAACCAACAATTGTACCTCGAGTTAGGAAAGCTCCAATGATATATTCAAAGACTAGAAGGCTTAGATAAGGATTAAATGATGTGTTCTAGACCCTAATAACAACAATGGAACTTGGAGACTACACCAAAAATAATCCAGAAGTTAATATAAGCTCGGATGGCCTCAATGAAGAGCTGCTGAAGAATTTCGTCCATTTGAGCCTCAAAGATATCTGGCACCAGTCCAATCAATGTAAGTCTATTTACTTGACAGGAAATGGAGATCAACACAATAAAAATCACTCCAAGATCGTTCATGAGCTGGAAGATACACTCAGTCAAGTCAGTTGACTATTAGAGATCAAACCAGGTAAGAAGAGGATTCTGAAGCAAACCACGTGGAAATGCTTGAAGATAACTCTCATACAAGCCTCAAGGGACTATAAGAAGAAGAAATAATCAAAAGATTCAAGTTGGATGGACCAGAACAAGCATAATGCATTTCAGCTCCTAAACCGCACAAACTGAGCCAAAATCAGATATCTTTAATTAATGAAATTTTTGCAGGTGAAACCGAGTTTATCTAAGGTTTATAAGTCTTAAAAGGACAAAATTTTAAGCCCAAGAGAGTCTCTAAACCTTTATTTTATTTTAGGGAAGTTAGCTTAACACCATACATTTTAGTAAAAATGACTAGAACCATACAAATCTTTTTTTTTATTACTTGCATTTTTTAAATGTCCAATGTACCCTTCTATTACGTGTGAAAAAACCGTATTTATGGGAATGCCATTCGCCACGTAGGAATTCGATAACGTGTATTAATGAGACTACTTATGGTTACGTTGCAGCTAAGTTACTGAAACCCGTTGAGCTAAGAGACATTAGCTGACTTACAGTCATAAGTCACCAGCTCGTGAAGACTTACTTACAAAAGCTGGCTGAGTTAAGAGAAATTAGCTGACTTACGGGCATAAGTCACCCGCTCGTGATGACTTACTTACAAAAACTGGCTGATTTGTTTTAAAAAGGCTGACTTACGGTCATAAGTCAACTTAAGTAATGGCTGACATACGAGAATACGGCTGACTTACGCTTTTCTGCTGACTTATGTACTCCTGTTACAGTTGACTTATACTTCGGCGTGATGACTTGGTGAAAATTATACTGAGTTATACTTAGAGATGGTTGAGTTATGTTTTGCAGGCTGATTAATTGCAGTTGACTGTGTTATACTTATTGGATGTTAACACGGCTGAGATACCTCTGCTCAGCCGTCAAGAGCTGGATTAACGTTCCACTCATCGCGTGTACGACTGACCTACTAGCAAAAGATTAATTACTAGAATAGCATTCATGTCACCGCTGATTTAGTTGACGAAAGGGTTGACTTATGGTTTCCCAGCATATTACGACTGATTAATTTGAGAAAGATTAATTACTAGAATAGCATTCACCTTGCGGCTGACTTATGTTGCATTCGATGGCTGATTACTGGGTTATGTGTTGTTATTGTTAGTGGATGATGACATGGAAGGTTAAATTTGAGAGACAGGGTGTTGAATTTTTTTTTTTGCATTGTAGATAGTCTTTCCGATTCTTCTTCGGTAATCAACTTCTCTATCTATCTTCTTCATCTTATTCTTCATCTCACACTGAGAGCGTATGGCTCAGGTAATTATTGTTTCCGGTAACCGGTATTCGATGATAACAAATTGAATAAGTCGAGGCATCATATTCAGATGAGCTACATGTTCTCGAATAAAGTTTTGAAAACAATGGCGCACGATACTCCACCAGTTTATGTCTCTAATACTCGACAGTTGCAAGGTTTTCTAAGCCTATGGAAAATTGAACCTGTAAGGGGACTTTCTCGGCGACATTGGTCCATTCGTTCTACCTTCGAGTGTCGGAATAACTATCTGGTAGACTGAGTTATATTAACTTAAATGCTGAGTTTTTTTGGGGCCAATTATGAGTTATATTAATGAAAGACTGAGTTATATTAACTTAAATTATGAGTTATTTTAGTATCAAGGATGAGTTATATTTTCGGTAGGCTGAGTTGCAGTAACAGTAATGCCACAAACTGTTGGTATATCGGTTGTATCATTTGATTCATTCTTGTTGAACTGATGTTTTGGATGGTTTTGTTGTTGTTTCTGAGTTATAGTAATTTTGTAAGATATCGGAGTTCTTAAGTAAAACATGTGCATTTTATAGATATATTCTAACAGTTCCAATACAAGATTAGGTTCCAGTACAAAATTTTTGCAAGATGGGTTAATAGGATCCTCCATCCTCAAAGAGGTCTATTGCCATTTTCTCCCTAATATCTTCAACATTGGTATCGTTTATACCATAAAAAACGACACAAGCGCTAGAAATTCAATAAACTTTAATGTAAACAGCCCACAATCACCAGATATATGGTTTTGTGGAACGTGTTTGACATCCATCCATCTCAAGGTAAAACTTTTATTCCCCGTCGGTTCTTGTTTGAAATGTGGAACATATTTGTCCAGCATCCGTGGCATCATCTCCAGTAGCGGTTGAAAAGATTGGTACACTTTATCAGTACTTTCTGGTGTTACCTGTCCAATGATTGAGTCGTAGCAATCAATTCTCTCCTCCCGCAGATGAATTTAAAAAGAGAAGTTAAACCTAAACCCTTATACTAACAAATTACTATTCTGATAATTTTCTCAAATAAAAACGCGAGTTAGACTCTTGATGACTTATTTAAAGTATACATTGTAGATGATTAATTTTATATGAGGTAGATCTCGTTCCCAAATCTACATGTTAGGTTTAAAGTAACCGTAAGACAACATACATCTCGATAGCATTATAATTTCTATTTCAATAAAGTGGATACATACATTTTTATTAATAATCACTTTTGATTGAAAAATGGTCTAATTATGTATTAACACATTTGATATAGTTCACATTCGTCAAAGAATTATGTTTTAGGGTTTACTAACAAATAAAAAAAGGGAAGTTAACCCTAAACCCTTATACTAACACATTGCTATTCTGATAATTTTCTCATACAAAAACGTGAGTTAGACTCTTGATGAGTTATTTGGAGTATACATTGTATATGATTAACTTTATATGAGNCTCGTTCCCAAATCTACATGTTAGGTTTAAAGTAACCGTAAGACAACATACATCTCGATAGCATTATCAATTCTCATTCAATAAAGTGGATACATACATTTTATTAATATTCACTTTGGATTGATTAAAGTTTCTTATGTATTAACACATTTTATATAATTCTCATTCGTCAATGAATTATGGTTTAGG
>OVBE01018309.1:2441-12936 GCA_900406425.1 Iberis pinnata
TCTTGTGTTGTGTGGTGAAAGATTTAGGTTTTGGGTAAGAGAAATAGATGGATTTATAAGTTTCAGAATAAAGTTAAAAGAAGTTGCTTTTTAGTAAATCTTCCTTTATTTATCAACAAATATTATATAGAATTGGAATATAAGTAGGATTAGGAAATATTAATATCTGTCTAAAGAGGATTAGGAAATTTTAGGATTTAGTCTCTTACATATCAAGGTCAATATTTTGTTAGTATATAATACTTTAGGTCTCTAACCAATGTATTTGAGGACTAGGAATTTTTTTCCTATTATGGTCAATTTCCTAATCAATGTATTAGAAGACTTTTTTTCAATGCAAGTTTTATTAGTCAATAGTAATAAATCGCAAATTCCAAAAAAAACATTTATTGTAAATAATAATTTACTAAATTATTATTTGACTACAACGATGAAATATTTACTGATAATAAAAAGTGATACATTTATACTTAAACATTAAACTTATTTATTAAGTGTTAAATATTATAAAAAGATCCATCATTTATAAATATATAATATAAAATATACTCAACTTAAGACTAATTTATTTTTGAAAGCAACTTTGGTCTTTCCAAATCTCTCTTAATAAAGAAGCACAGATATTTTGTTTCACAAAAAAGTCAAAATCTTAATTTTAAAAACAAAAAGGAAGTATTGAAATTCTAAATTTATATGAGGTAAGAAATTTATAAATTACAAATGTGGGAATCATAATGATTTATTAACTAAAAATGATAAGAAATTATAGAAAAAAACTAATTGAATGAAGAATTCAATTTTTTTTTTTTTTTGGTTTTAAAATGAAGAATTCAATTTGGGACCAAAGAAAAGTATATCTTCCGTTTAAAAAATTAAGCTTTCTATCGAAAAAGATATAAACTAAACAAAAATTGTGTAATTTTTGAAAAGGTTGTTTATTTTTTTCTCCAAACATATATTATTCAAAGTTTTTTTACCTGAATTTTAAAGATGGATTAAATTGCACCTAAATTACTATTATCCTTCAGAAACAAAATCATTTTGTCTAATCGTGATTTTAAATCGCGATTTATTAAGCTAATAACGTAATTAGTAATTTTAATTAATCAGAAGGAAATGAGTTAAATCGAGTAAAGAGTGTGTTCTAAAGGAAAATAGTAATTTAAGTGAATTAAATTCACCTCTGAAATTAAGGTGAACACAATTTTCACTTGGATTTGCTGGAATTTATGGGTGGCAAGAAACAACATGATATTTGCCAATAAAACACTCTTCGTATCTAAAGTATTAATGACCTCTATAAGAGGTGCAAAGGAATGGGAATCGGCGATAAACTTCCTTCCCAAATTTGAACGCACTCTATAATTACTGGCATCAAAACAGGACATTATTGCTATATTGATGCAGCTTGGGATGACATATTAAAGGCAAGCGGTTTAAGATGGTGTTTCAACTCTCCTAATGGTAATCAACTAGACTCATATGCTGTCTCTATCTTCACATGTACCTCAGCATTGGCTACTGAAGCAATAACGCTTGTCCTTGCCTTGAGGTCTGCTCTGACTCTCCATAGAAGAGAAACCATCTTTCTATCAGATCACAAACTCTTATCACGATCCTCAACTCCAATACTTTTGTTAACGAGCTCTATAGAACGTCGAGTGAGATACGATGCTTAATGTCTAAATTTATCTTTATCGGTTTTAGTTATATTCCTCATGCTGCTAATGTTGTGGCAGATTCTCTTGCTAAGAAGGCTTTAAAAACCCTTGATACTTTGTGACTTGAATTTAAATTCTAATTAATTTAGTACAAAAAAATGTTTAGGAGAAAAAGAATGGACAACTTTTTTTAAAGGGTTGACATCACTTGACAACCCCAACTTTCTTCACCCAAATTATTCCCCCCCCACCCTCCCAACTTTTTGCTCATCATTTCACTACCTAAATTTTTTTTTTTTTTAATCCAATCCCCCAGAACTTTTCGAAAAGCTTAAAATCCTACCTATGCAATTAATCTAATTAAATAGCGATTAAAATTTTGAAATCACGTTTTCTTGGTTAAGTGTACCTAACCCGTAATTAATTTTTAAAACAAATCAATACCCAAAATCGATTTTACCCACCACCCAAACTCAAAATTGATTTTAACCCAAAACTGAACCGAAATAATTTTAAAAACAAACCAATTTCGTTTTAAAAAACAAATCCAGTTAAACCCACCTTAACCGATTACTTTATGTCAACAATTTCCGTGACTGGATCTTCTTGTCGAATTGCTTGGTCTAGCTTTTGTTGAATGTTTTGTGTACGTCTAAGTAACTAAAAACCGATCATTTAGTTTTATCATTAGGTACCAAATTCAGCTCCTGCATTTGTCTATCCATCCCACATGAAAAAGCAACATAGATTGGCCACTGCAGTACTGATAAAGTATATACAAATCAAATTAAAATCATCCTCTATTGCTTTTAAAGTACTAAATCAAGAATTAAAAGAGATAAAGTACTCATGTATATATACATTAATCTGATATCAAGTTGGAATAAGACACAATATATGTGAACTGCAGTCAAATTAAAATCATCTTACTAAGTTATCATTCTCTGTTGCTTTTAAGAGTACTAAATCAAGAAGAATCAAAGAGATAAATAAGAATAGAGTTGGGTATTAGTCTATATAGTATATATTTTTTATAGATTCATATTAGAGTTTGTGAGCTGGTATATATAAACCAACATTTCTTGTAAATATTGGGTGTTTTTAAAATCGATTTCAGGTTAAGTGTGTTTTTAAATCGATTTTGGGTTGGGTCGGGTTTAAATCAATTTCGTGTAAGGGTTAAATAAACCGATTTCGGTTTACTTAACCAAGACAACGTGATTTTAAAACGAGATTTAAAAAAATTTAATCGTTATTTAATTAGATTAATTGCATAGGTAGGATTGTAAGCTTTTCGAAAATTTCAGGGGGATTGGGTCGAAAAAAATAAAATTGAGGTAGTAAAATAATGAGCAAAAAAGGTTGGGGGGGGAATAATTTGGGTGTAGAAAGTTGGGGGTGTCTTGTGATGTCAACCCTTTTTAAAAACATGCCATTTAACGTACAATTAAAAATATTTCAACCAATCAATAATAAAATTAGATAATATAACCGGTTTTAATTTTCTTCTAAAAAAGGGTTGCCGATTTTTTTCTCCATAAACAATACCAACCCATATTATTTCACCCCAAACTTTTCTGCTCATCACTACACTACACAGACTTCTCGATTTCCCAAAAAAACCCCTAAACTTACATCTCTCTGTAATTTTCCCCATATTAAATTAGGCCACTTAATCGCGTCTTAAGATTAAAATAGTGATTAACATATGTGATTTGTGTTAATTAAAACACATGGCTTCATTAAACAAAAAATCCAAATACATAAATCAAACACAAAATCGATTTGGGGGTATCCGCTAGTTAGGGTTCTTGAGTAAAAGTGAGTGAGATCGATTGAACTGGAATCGTGTGTGTGAGTGAAGGATGAGTAATTGTTCATCGTCATTCAGCCTCCTCTCCAATCGCAACCATGTATTAGGTGTGCCAACAAGATGTTGGTGCGGAAACAAAGTCATCACACTAACATAAAAAACGAATGAGAATCCATACCGGAAGTTCTATCGATGTGCGGTTGGGCATGATGTAATATAATTGTCCTGGTTATTGTTAATTTTCAGAGGTTAAGGTGTTTGATTTTTTATGGTTTCTTTGCAGAAAAAAACAGTCTCACCTATTCAAATGGGTTGATGACGCTTTAATTGAAGAGATTAGTTCATGTAATGCAAGAGTTGTAGAAGATTGTGAAGTGATGGTACAAGAAATGAACAAAAATGCAGAAGTTCAAAAGAAAGAGTTTGAGAAGCTAGATGGTGAATTGATGCAGAAGGTAAAAGAGAAGATTGGGACAGAATTAAAGGTTGATGCAGAAGATGAATTTGGCAGTGGAGTCAGCCTTTGTTGTTTCATGTAAGTTTAATGGAAGTTTGTGTTTCGATTATGAGTTCTTGTTTTTGCATTGTTCTTATACTAAGAGAAACAAAAAAATCAAAACACTAAAGCAACATATATAACATAATTAGTCGAGTATGTGCCTTACAATACCAAGTTTCTAAAGAGTTGCAACATACATAACAAAACAAAATACCAAAGTTGCTAAATAGTTGCAAAGTACATGACAAAAGCAACACAAAATACATGACACAAAATAAGAATTTCTTCACATGGTGCTTTCTTGAGAAGGCTGTGATGGTCCACACGCATACTCACCTCTGTGTGATGGGCTATCCTGAAATTATACAAGAAACATGACTAAACACAAAGCACAAGATCTGAAAACCCGAGACTAAAGAATAAACAAATCGTCAAACACATATAACAAGAACAAATACATGAAAACCTGAGACTAAACAATAAACAAATTTTCAAACACATATAACAATAAAGACTAAACTTAAACAATAAAAACACATAGAACACTAACCTCTGATGAAGTCTTCTCCTTCTTCTTATGACATACAACCTTGTTGTGTCCAGTTTTGCCACATATAGAGCAGTGGATGATCCTGCCATGTTTAGTCAGTTTTGCCACCACCTTCTGCTTCTTCTTCTTCTTCTTCTGAGGTGACTCATGTTTTCCCTTCTTTCTTTTAAATGTCTTCTTTCTACCAGGAAGTGAAGGTTATGGAGGTGCTTTGATCTATCTCAGTCCTGAGTTCATCCAGTATTTAGCTCCTCTCATTGGAACATTTGATAACTCATAACAGCTTCTCCAAAAATCTATTGAGAAGCAAGCGGAGACTCCAATCTCTACATCTACACCTTGATCAAGCATTGCACCATATGCATGCTCACATGGTATTCCACTTATTTTTCACTTTCCACGTGTACAAGTGTGTAGTACCACATTCACTCTATGAGCATTTCCTAGCGGATGGACTTCAAAATTACCATGTGTTCTCGTATACGTTTTGCACTTCTGAGCCTTCTCTTTCTCATCCTCAAGCACTTTTACTACATATTTAGTAAACTTCCCAGTCCATTTATGAGCTTTCTTTTTTCTCTTTTTGATCATCTTCATAGCTTGCCTACAAATCATCTCTAGCATAGGAACCATTGCCTTGGTTCTTGCTTTTGTTATAGTTGCATTGAAAGACTTCGTAACATTGTTGTCAACATCTTCACATCAGCTATCAGTCTTGTAAAACGTCCTACTCCATAATTTAAGATCCTCTTTCATGACATCTTCATATAATGCATTACTGTGACTCCTGATGTTCTTCAAATTTTCTTCAAACTCCTTAGGGTTATAACTCCAAGCTAAATTCCAAATCAAAGGCTTGAGCATATCTCTCTTTGAATGATTCTTCTTCAAGTTCTCCACAATGTGTTTAACACACATTCTATGTTGTACAAGTAGAAGCTCTATTTTAACAGCACTAATTAGTCACTGAAACAACAAAACAACACTAATTAGTCCATGCTTATATGTACTACTTTACAACAACTAATTAGTCTATGCTTATATGTACAACTCACCTTTGATCTGTCAGAGATTAGCATATACTTCTCATAATTTTCAAAAACTAAGTCCCTCTTGAGTTGTTGCAGAAACCAAAGCTAACTTCTCCATTTCTGCCCGAACCAAAGTCCATGCAGTGGGATATATTTGATTGTTCGCATCATGTCCCACAACAGTCAACAAGACTCCTTTTACAGCCACCTTCAAGAATGTTCCATCTAGCCCAATGATAGGCTTACATGACCCCATCCAACAACTTCTAAGATTTTTAAAACACACATAAAATCTGTTAAAAACATCTTCCCGAGTTGCATTAAGAACTGTTTCTACAATTGTCGTTGATCCCGGATTAGAGTTCTTAATCTCCTGTCATATCCATGAAGATGATCAAATTGTTCCTTATACTCGTTCTCAAGCCACTTCAAAGCTATTTTCCTTCCTCTTTGACATTGATTCCTTGAACTTATGATATTCTAATGTTCTTTTATGTAACTCCGAATATCCTCAGGCATAAAATTAGAGTTGAGTCTTAACTTTTCCATGAGCATCTTTCCAATTGTTGGACTTTTCAACATCTTGCACTTACCATTTGGAATACATGTGTGCCACTCATATGTACTCTTGACCAACCAAAGTTGTTTCGGCTCATCATAAGAGCGGTACACTCACCACTGGCATTTTCCACCCATACCACATTTAATGCTCAACTTAGTCTTCTCCCATCTATTTTGAACAATGTTCTTCCCTTCCCTAATTGCATACTCTAGAACTTCTTGCTTAAACTCTAATCCTGAGATGAAAACAGTGCCTAGAGAAAGCTTGTTCACTGTGTTTTTCTTTCGCCTCCTTCTTTCTCTCAAATCAGAGACATCCTCATCATCCTCACTATCATCTGAGCTATCGGGAATGGTAACAGCCTCATCATCACTTAGTCTTCGATATTCATACTCCATTTCTTATGCTAGAGGCTCGATCTCAACCAAGCTAAACTCGCGCACTATCCTTACACTTTGTAATCGATCTCACTCGCTATTTCTCAAGAACCCTAACTAGCTGAAATCCCCAAATCGATTTTTTGTTTGATTTATGTATTTGGCTTTTTTGTTTAATAAAGCCACATGTTTTAATTAACACAAATCACATATTGTAATCGTTATTTTAATTTTAAGACGTGATTAAGTGACCTAATTTAATATGAGGAAAATTATAGAGAGACGTAAGTTTAGGGGTTTTGTTGCGAAATCGAGAAGTCTGTGTAGTGTAGTGATGAGCCGAAAAGTTTGGGGTAAAATAATGTGAGTTGATATTGTTTAAGGGAAAAAAAATCGGCAACCCTTTAAAAGATTATGTTTAGAAACATAAAGTGTATTAGTTTATCAATATATTAATTTAAAGAATTCTAATATGGAGAAGTACATACTATATCTTCTTTGCGTCAGTGATAATAGAGACTAGCAAGTCTGATTTTCCCAATAAACAATCAAGCTTCTTAGCTTGCAACATCTCTTCTTTCTAAATATTCAACTTCTTTGGACAGCAACAATATCAACTTATTAGTCTCGATCCTCCATCTTTGTTTCACATATCCAAACCAAGACTCTCAATTGATTGAACAAGATAAAAGACTAATCAATGGTTTCATATATCTTCCTTTACTATATAATATTCTTTCGAAGATTTCAGCTTCATTGCCTTTCTTCTGTCACTCTTATTTAATTTATTATCTTATTTAAAAGCCATATCTTGAGCTTCTAAACAATGTTGGACAATACAAAAGACTTCGATCATTACTGTTCAAAAAGATGGACCTACACCTTTGTTAAAAACTTTCCTCGTGTATTTCCTCTTCAACTTCCTACGTCTGAACGTTGTCCTTGAATTCACAATAACTAGCCTCAAAACTATAATGAACTTCTTGACGAATTTATAAGATGCTAAATTTGATCTCACAATCCAATTTTGAAGCTTGAAGTTGTAATTTTTTGTTTATGGTAATTTAGGAAGAAACATAGCATTACTTTAAATAGAAACAAATTAGATCTTAGACATATTTTTTACGGAGACTCGATGACCACTTCCTATTGTCACTCGAACACTAACCTATTTGCGCCACTAAAAATTGAGAGATAGTAGAACTGTTTGACTAAGGCCAATTAATGTGCAATGATGACTGGCTCGCAAGTTAGTATAAACCATTCCGTTCTTTGACTGTTCCAATCAGCATCCGTGAATGATTTTGAATAGCACAAAATTCATCACCAGAGTGAAAAAACACTTATTCTGATGTATCATCTGAGATACAGAAACCATATGACAATCCAACTCATCAACAAACAAATCATCTAACAGCCGTATATGACTACCAAGAACCACAATTCATTGCTTTGTAGCTACTTTATGTCGTCCATCGGGAAAATCCACTAAGCAAGGTATAATGTCATGAACATTTGTCATCACCATACTCCTATAAATTTGGAATACTAATTTAAATAAGATTAATTTAATTAAGCATAAATAATTTTTGTTTAATACTCCAATCCCTCCCCTAAATTGGAAACTCCTCCTTCCAATTTAATCTTCTAGTTTGCACACTCTCATTCTTCCTCTAAGTTTCTCAAATGTTTCAAGCTTCACTGTCTACATCATTATGTCAGCAATTAATTATGCGTTGCACAATACTTAAGATGTATCGCTCTCATTAACTAGCTATCCTAGAAAGTGAAACATTACATGGATATACTTGCTCTTCCATGTAGAAAATGATTCTTAGACAATTTAATCGTGGAGATGTTATCACAATTTATGACTGCTCCATGTCTTGACATAAACTAATCACTTCTAGTATATTTCTTAGCCACACTCTTTGACAAGCTCATATGCACCTGCAACAAACTATGCCTTTGTGGTAAATACAGTGACTATAGGTTGCTTATTTGATGTCCTTGAAATAGCTTAATCTCCTATGATGTATAAAATGCATGAAGTACTATTTCTATCATCTGTGTCTTATGTATAGTCATTGTCTGTATAGCTAACCAGTTTCACACTTTGATAGTGAACTTCATCAAATTCAATGAACCATTCTCTTGTTCCACACATATGGTTACCATACCCTGACGCCAAGAATCAAACAATTTCATTGTCATCTCTCACTAAGTCTATGCGTGCCATGAGAAGCAAATCTTTCTCCATTTCTACATAGTTTCCTTCTATCTCCCAGCTTGGGCACTCTGATTTGAAGTGTTCCATCTTGTGGCATTTGCAACATTAAATTTTCTTCTAGTTGAATTTACGATCCGACCTTAATATTCTCCTCGGCCATATCCTCTTTCTCATGTATGACATTGATATTCTCCTCGGCCTCTTCCTTCATCTTGTCTTCATTGTCCTTCCACCTTGAAGACGTGTTCTTCTCTTTATGTCTACCAGATTTTTCTTGTGCACCATTAAAAAACTTTGCAGTCCATCGACTGTCAAATCTTTGATATTATTTGATTCCTCTATAGTACATATTACATATGTAAATTTACATATGTAAATTTCTCAACAAGACTTCTCAATATTTTTTCAGTTATCTTAGAATTTGACATATGTTCTCCAAGATTTCGCATATTGTTCACAACTTCCATCGCTTTAAGAAATAATATGTGATCGTTCATTTAGTCTTCATTTCAAGTACCTCAAAACTTCTCTTTAGCCTTTGCAATTGTGTACTCTACTCTTCATTGACTACCACAAATCCTTTGATGTTTCCTCATTCAAGATTGTCCGAAGAATCATCTCATCTATGGAAGTGAATAGTGATCTTTCTCAATTGTATATTGTTGATACCGGGTTTAGCACCAAGGCTAAAGCCCATTTTGGCTAAAGGCCCAAGTGAGCGACGACTTAGAAGTCCTGAGACGAGCTGGGCCTATCTGACGGGTCTATCTCTTGAAAAGGCCATTAATTCGAAACATGTAATTAGGGTTTTTAAGCATATATTCCTAGTATAAATATCCATGTAATTGCTCTTCTAAAGATATATAAAAAATTCTCTTAAGATCATCTAGCTTGTCCACAAGATCAAAGATTAAACCTATTTGAGAAAATCTTGATTCAACATATATGCTAACTTCTTTCTTTGTGCTTCATTGAGAATTTGTTGTGGGATCATGCTTCTATAAAATTCCACTACTCTCTCGATCTTAATAGAGTTTCCATAAACATTGGCAATGCTCATAATCTTCATTGAACTTAGAGATTATATCTCTATGAAGATGAAGATGTTTCAAACTCTGATATCAATTGTAATATTTCGTTTATGGTAATTTGAGTAGAAATATTTCATTACTTTTAAAAGTGCCTTACGTTAAATTGAAACAGTTAGATCTTAAGTAGATTTTCTACAAAGAGTCAAATGACCACTTTCTAATTTGACTCAAACACTACCCTAGGTGCATCACTACTCCTATAAATTTGGAAAACTAATTCGAGTAAGATTAATTTAACTAAGCTTAAATAACGGCTGTCATATATTGATGGAAAACCAACAAACTATAACCGTTAACAAGGAATATTCGATTAAAATGAAAAAAAAAAATTACAAGAAATGAAACCAAACCACTGGTTGCTACTCTGCAACTGCAACCAATAAGGGAAAGAAACAACGAATTCATTAAGACATTGAAACTGCAACAACACGAGTTGTTGTTGTCTGATGAGACGAATCAACCAGAGCCACTCTTTTGCGTCCAATCCCTACACTATTCTTCTTTAATGGATCAAACTCTTGATCCACACCAAGTGGAATTCCATCACGTTCTTTGTTATTTGATTTTACACTTACTCGATCAGTAGATTCTGCTGAATTTGGTTCCCACGAGGAGGAGGACAATGAGTATCCTTGTCGCTGCACCACACCACTACTTCCAGTGAAACTATTGCTTCCTGAT
>OVBE01018310.1:0-10028 GCA_900406425.1 Iberis pinnata
TCCTAATCTTAGCAATTCATCTAAGTCAGTAATCTAGAGAAATCGAAAACCATACCCGCACTTGGTTATTTATCATCATTAATTTTTATCATGGTTCCTTCGACTCGATAGACTCAGCTAAAGTAAAAACGAAAAATTTGAAAATTTTCCCCAAAAATACAAAACATCAAAAACGTAGTTAGTATCATTACACCCTCCCCCAGGCTTACTTCACACCATCCCGGTGTGAAAATAAATCCAAGAGAAGGTATATAAGTAACCAGAATCAATAGAAACATCTGTAATAGATGAAAGTAGATAATAAATACTATATGAGTTCAAGGGAAAGAGATATACTAAAGGTGAATTGCTCCCAAATCTGTTCTGAACTCCTATGCCTCATTTGCTATGCCTGCAAAAAGAACAAACACCCAAGAGTAGTGTTAGCAATTGTGAACAATGATTGAGCAATGCTATCTTAAAACCTAACAAGAATCAGTTGTGGGAGAAACCATTAAAGACATTATGATCGAGATATACAAATAAAAAATTAGCAAGAATCATATATAAGAGGCATCATTCAGAACAATTAATAGCAATCATTCCAGTATCACACAATCAATTGGTAAGTAAAGAGAAATGATCAAGCAATACTAATTTTAATTAGCAAGAATCAAGAATTACTTAACGAGAAAAACCAATCGATCATGAATCTAAAATCAACTCAAGTTAAAACATAAAGAAAGGTGGAAAATGGTGAGCAATGATCTAAGCAATAATAATCATAATTAGAAAGAATCAAGAGAGAAACCATCCAAATAGCCAACAATTCAAGTGAGAAAGATGAGTAATGAAAATTAGATAAGAGATAACATAGAACGTCTTGAAGAATTTTCACCAGTATTAACCTGAAACACTTTGAACTCAAAACTGAAAATAAGTATGTTAGGACTAAAAACTGACTCAAAATTGAAAGACAACTAACCTAGACTCCAAATAGTGGGTTGCCTCCCACTCAGCGCTTTGTTTAACGTCACTTAGCTTGACAGTACTTACCTCTAAGTTGGAAGTGGATCAACATCCAGCAATGTTCCATAACAAGCTCCAAATCCATACATCGTCAACTTCAGAATCTTACCCATCACACCTTTTGTAACATCATTCTCTTTCTCTTTGAACTCCGGAGTGAGTAAAACTCTAATCTTTGAGAAGGGTTTTGAGAAACCCTTGCTTTTCACCTTGTACTCAATTGTATCCCCAACTATTGCTTGAGGGATCAAAGATACTTGAGACTCCTTTTTTATCTGCTTTGGTTCCACTTTTACCTTCTCCTTAACCTTGGGATTGCCATTCCTTGTTGAGATTTGAGGCTCCTTGTGTAAGGCTTCAGCAACTACACACTTAGGATCTTGTTCAATATGAACTCCATGCTTCATCTCTTCCTCTTTTACCATAGTTAGCCTGAATATCCCTTTTACAGGAATCCCTGGATGGAAAACCCGTTTCTTAGTGTTTTTCAGAGATATACGTCAATTGGGTAAATCAACAACAGCTCCTACGGTTGCAAGAAAGGGTCTCACGAGGATCAAAGGTTCATGTTGATGCTCATTTATCTCAAGAATGTGGAAATCAACAGGAACGAGACAATGTCCAACTTGTACCAATAGATCTAAGATAAAACCGCTGAAAGCGAAAGTAGAATCATTAGCAAGCTTGAAAGTCATGTGAGATGGTTTGGTACCTGATAGTCCCAATCGTTCTGCAACAGTCATCGACATAACACTCACATTAGCTCCAGTATCACAGAGAGAATATGTGAATTCTATCGAATAAGGAATCAAAAATTCCCCATGGTCTTGTATCTTATGAAGCTTTCGAAGTGAATTGGGTTTCTTTCCAATCATCTCTCTATCCTCAAAGTCTAAATTGAGCTTTGTAGGTTGCACCGAGTATGGAACTTAGGGTTTGAAAGCCATTAGAGAAATTTCATATTTCTGGGAAGAGGGATCGATCGATCTCTTTTATTTTTGAATCCAAGTCCGTATGCTTGATCGGGCAAGAAGTGCCCGCTCGAGCATTTTGCTCTGATAATTCTATGAAATTAGGGATCATTCGGGCTGAGTACTTGCCCGATCGATCAAAAGTTCCTGGACTTTTTTCAACGTGTTGCTCGATCGGGCCAAGGTTGCCCGATCGATCTCCTCCTCTGAAAGTGGTTTGCCCGATCGTGCAAAGGTGCTCGATCGTGCAAAGGGTGCTCGATCGAGAATTTTCTTCTGAAGCTTTTTCCAACTTTTCAAAACTTGAATCTTGTCCAATTTCATTCAATTCTCCCTTCAAATCAGCAACCAAGGACTTGCAATAACCTTTTGGATTGTCTTAAACTTTACAAGGAAAGACTCCAGCTTGCCTATTCACAGCTTTAGAGGTTTGAGCAACTTGTATATCGAAATGCGTCACATGTGTAGAAAGTGCTTCAAATTTTTGATTCAGCTCTTTCACTTCTTTTTGGATCACCTATTGGAACTTTTGCTGTTCTTCAAGAAGTTGCTTAAAAATCATTTCGACTGAACTACTTTGTTGAGGTTGAGCTTGTTGAAATACAGGCTGAGAGGTTTGCTGAAAACCGCCTGAGTTAGAGTTCGGCACAAAAGTCTTTTGTTGCTGAGGATAGTGTTGATCTTGGGGGGGGTTTCAACATTAGTACTTCTTCAAGACATATTGGGATGAGTCTTGTTAAATTCTTGATTATACCCTTGATTGTACACCCTTTGACCCTGACCATTGATGTAACTGACTTCTTTTTCAACTCCCATAGTATTTTGCTCTTGAACTGCAAAGCAATCAACTTCATAATTGTTTACAACACTAATCTGTTTCTGATTTTTATTCTTTAGAAGTTGAGTGATTATTCCTTTTATCTCTGAGAATTCTCCTTTCAACTCTGAGAGTTCTGAGTTAGCAGCCAATACAGGAACCTTTTCTCGGCGATAAAACTCTGGGCAATGATTGCTATTTCTGGCCGCTAGATTCTCTATCAGAAGATAAGTATCTGGAACAAGTTTCTACATAAAGTCTCTATCGCTTGCTGTATCTAAGGACAACTGGTATTTCTGTTCAATGCCTCTATAAAAGGTGTTAAGGAGACTTACATTTGAGAAACCATGGTGTAGACAATCATGAAGCAGTTCTTTGAATTGCTCCCAAGATTCATAGAATGATTCCACAAAGTTTTGTGCGAAGGAAGAGATCTTGTTCCTCAAAGTGTTAGTCCTGGTAGTAGTAAAGAACTGATTTATGAACATGGCTTTGCAAGCTTCCCAAGTTACAAAGGATCCAGCAGGTAGAGACTTCAACCAGCGAAGTGCTCTTTCAGCTAAAGAGTGACGGAACAAATTGTAGTGCATTAAATCGCTGGTTACTCCATTGGGTTTAATAGTGTTGCATATGTCCTCAAAAGCATCAATATGATCCATTGGGTGCTCATTTGGTAAGCCATTGAATTGGTTGTTACGGATCATCTGAACAAGCTGAATAGGGAATTGGTATTCCCTTCGCTGAGGTTGAGCGGGCTGGATGGGATTCAGGTTAGCATAGAATGCTTGAGGATTATTGAATGAACCAACTAGTGGATGGTTCTGAGCATTGAGTTGATTAACTCTCTCCGGATTTCCATACAAGAAAATGTTTCTTGCATCAACGTTTTGAGCGTTCGGAGGATTGGGATTTCCCGGTGGAGCTTGGTTGTTATCAGCTTGTGGTTGGCTTGGTGGCACTTGATTGCCGTTACCATCACCTTGCGGTTGGTTGATCAATTGGTTGAGTCTAATAACAGTTGGATCATTTTAACCTTGGGGTATGACCGAAATGATTGGATCAACATTGTCAGCCATTGAATTGGATGAGTTTGCGTCTTTCTTTGCTTTCCGGTTTGAGGGTTCTATCCTTGCAAGTTCCGAGTTACTGAGGCTTAGCAATTCAGAGAATTTGTCAGATCTTCTGATCATAACCTGTAAAACAAAAAAAGCAGAAAAGAACGAGGTAAGTACTGAAAAAATAAAACTTTAGACTAGATTCTAATAAAAAATAGAAAGCCACTATTGGTCCCCGGCAACAGTGCCAAAATTCTGATAGGTCTAGAATTTAAATCTTAAAACTAATACTACAGAGAACATATTAATGTAGCAAAGTATAGGGTCGAATCCGACAGAGACCAGAGAGTACACGTTTTAGTTAAATCTCGAATCAAACTAAAGCAGAAATATAAGATTGGTTGTGATCGAAATCTAAACGGTAAATTAGAAACGGTTTAAAACTATGAAATAAAAGCGTGAGGAATCACGAAAACCACAAGTAGTTAGGTTTAAAAGGCAAATTATCATTCAAGGATTTCCTTTGAAAATAGTTCTCAACATGAAAGACAAATATGGAATAATCTCCTCTCAGAGTATTAAACTCTATGCTCAAATTATAATTGACAAACTCTCACCGTCTTTGAAATAATTGATCATGCAATACAGTTCAGATTCAATTGTTCACAACCATTCAAGACAATACACTCGCAAGCAAGAACACTTATTCATCTAGACTAGATCCAACTTTTAAACCAAATCTCCTTGCGTTTATTAGTCTAATATCAATAAACTAGATAGCCAATCTAATTCATGCATTAATAACAAGTCTAGACTAAGAGCCTAACAATTGCTACCCCTTATGATAAATCTAACAATCAAAACCTGATTTCCCTGGGAAACCCTAAAACCTAACTAGTGAACTACTCATACATTGACAAGCAAACACAAATCAAAATCATTGAAGAACACATTACTGAAATAGAATAGATTATTAAAAAGAGTTCAGAAATCTTCTCCAAATACAAGGTTTGAATCACCTCTCCCTCAATAATTCTCTCCAAAATAAAATAAACCTAAAACATAATGTATTTATAGTCCAAAAAGTAAAATAATCTAAAATAAGGAAATTGGATAAATTGAGGACTTGATTGAAATTTTTGGAAAAATTCTAATTCCTCTCGTAGGGAAGTGCTCGATCGGGCACATGGTTGCCCGATCGAGCATCTCGTAAAACTACCTGATCCTTCTTATCTAGCCCGGTCTATCTTGGTCTCCGGATAATTCCAGGGGTTTTTCCCGATTGAGCAACTATGTTTCCCGATCGTGCACTTTCTAAGCCAACTGCCCGATTGATCGCATCTTTGCACGATTGTGCACTTTAATCTGCAACTTCTGAAAACTTCTGAAATCCTCTGAAATGCATCATTTTTCTCCGACA
The DNA here is from genome assembly GCA_900406425.1 of Iberis pinnata. Classification (NCBI taxonomy): domain Eukaryota; kingdom Viridiplantae; phylum Streptophyta; class Magnoliopsida; order Brassicales; family Brassicaceae; genus Iberis; species Iberis pinnata. Next base: position 5,272 of record OVBE01018310.1, read on the forward strand.
CGATCCGAACACCTAGAATCCTGAAATTCTACCAAATATGCAAGGAAAACACTCGGAAAAATGCAGAATAGCAGGCATAAATGCCCACTATTATGCATTAAAAGCGAGTAATATGAGCTAGAATCGATTTTTAACTGAGAGTCGCACTATCTGGTCCTTGTGGGGTTCAACCCTTTACTACACTACGAGGATCTGTTCTCTGTTGTGTAGTTTTAGGAATTAAAACCTGAACCTATCATGTATGCCCATAGAGCATCGTCTAGCCACAAATACTAATCTTTCCTAGAGCTATTTACCGTTTACTGCAAGATAGCTTTGATTTCCCTGTTAGAAACCTTTACCAGTCCACTAGTCTGAGGGTGATATGGTGTTGCGATTTTATGCTTCACGCCATGCTTCTTGAGCAAATTGTCAATGACTCTATTGATGAAATGAGTTCCTCCATCGCTGATGACTACTATTGGAACACCAAACCTGGGAAAAATCACAAACTTGAACATTTTCAGCACAACTTTCGCATCATTAGAGGGGCTAGGAATCACTTCAACCCACTTAGACACATAATCAACAACAATTAGAATATAAAGGTTATTATGAGAAACAGGGAAAGAACCCATAAAGTCAATTCCCCACACATCAAAAACCTCTACTTCAAGAATGAAATTTTGTGGCATCTCATTTCGTTTTGAAATGTTCCCCTGTCTTTGGCAAGAATCGCAGTGAGGTATGAAGTTGTGAGCATCTCTGAATATAGTGGGCTACTAGAAACCTGCTTGGAGTACCATAAATCGTTTGGAAAGTAGCAAAGTGACCAGCATAATCTGAACCATGACAGTGGTAGAGAACATTCTGAGTCTCTTCCTCAGGCAGACATCTTCGGAACATACCATCTTTGCAAAGTTTGTAAAGATATGGTTCATCCCAGTAAAAATGTCTAATATCCTTCAATAACTTCTTCTTTTGGTAACCTGAAAAGTCTTGTGGTTCACATCAGCAGCTAAATAGTTAGCAAAATTACGAAACCAAGGGGTAACCAAACCATTTCTTTGGGGTCTAGAGATAAAATATTTCTCATACTCTATGGTGTTGATAGCACAAATGCGTTCTTTTGGAAAATAGTCATCGATGGGAACATCCTCTTCAACTGTGAGTTGGGATAGTTGATTTGCGACTCCGTTTTCAATTCCTCACTTGTCTTTTATCTCTAAATTAAATTCCTGCAAAAGTAAAATCCAACGTAGTAATCTGGGTTTAGAATCCTTTTTAGAAAGGAGATCTCAATGCCGCATGATCGGTGTGGAGTACTACTTTGAATCCCACTAAGTAAAATCTGCACTTCTCAAAAGTGAAGACAATTTCTAGGAGCTCTTTCTCAGTTGTTGCATTATTGCGTTGAGCTAGATCTAGAGTCTTGGAGGCATAGTAAATGACATGGAGATTATTGTCTTTCTGCTGTCCAAGAACAGCTCCAACAGAAAAATCGCTTGCATTGCATATCACTTCAAAAGGTAATTCCCAATCCGGTGATTGCACAATTGGAGCACTTACCAAAGCTCCCTTGATCGCTAGAAAGGCTGATTGGCAATCATCGTCCCATGCGAACTTGACATCCTTGCATAACAACTTTCCAAGAGGTCTAGCAATCTTTGAGAAGTCCTGAATGAACCTCCTATAGAAACCTGCGTGACCTAAAAAGCTGAGAATGTCCTTGACGCATTTGGTTGTCTGCAAGTTAGTCATTACCGCAATCTTGGCTTTATCCACTTTGATTCCTTTCTTAGAAATCTTGTGTCCTAACACAATTCCACTAGTCACCATGAAATGGCACTTTTCCCAGTTCAGCACTAGATGTTTCTCTTCACATCTCTGAAGGACCCTGCACAAGTTAGCAAGAAAAACATCGAAGGAAGACCCATAGGCAGAAAACTCATCCATGAATACTTCCATGATGTCTTCAATAAAGTCAGTAAAAATAGACATCATGCACAGCTGAAAGGTAGATGGGGCATTACACAGTCCAAAAGCCATCATGCGATAAGCATAGATTCCAAAAGGACATGTGAATTTCGTCGTCTCTTGATCATCTGGGTGAATCAGAATCTGAAAGAAACCTGAATAACCATCTAAGAAATAGTAATAAGGGTAATTAGCCAATCTCTCAAGCATCTGGTCAATGAAAGGTAAAGAAAAATGATCTTTGCGAGTTGCAGCATTCAATATCCTATAATCAATACACATCCTATGGCCTGTAATAGTCCTAGTCAAAATTAGCTCATCATTCTCATTCTTAACAACCAATATCCCCCCTTTCTTAGGTACTACATGCACGGGACTAACCTAGTTACGATCAGAAATAGGTTATATAATTCATGCATCTAGAAGTTTCATTATCTCTTTCTTAACAACATCCTCCAAGTTAGGATTTAACCTTCTCTGATGTTCTATAGAAGTATTAGATTCATCTTCTAGATGTATCCTATGCATGCACAAGTCTAGTGAAATTCTTGTAATATCATCTAAGGTGTAACCTAGAGCTATACGATACTTTCTTAGTTTAGAAAGAAGTAAGGAGGTCTCTACGTTGTTTAGATCAACATTCACTATCACATGGTATGTAGAATTAGGACCTAGAAACGCATACCTTAGTCTTTCTGAAGGGGTTTGAGTTCCAGCTTTGGAGCTTTCAACTCGCTCCATGGATCATTAAGTGGTGTAGGGAACAGTTTAGTTGGAGACTTAACAGTTGTCTCTCCTAATTCCACATAGTCGGTCATCTATTTAATCCTCCTACAAGCATCTAACATCCTGGTGTAACCTGAAACATCATCACTAAGGGAAAAAGACTCATTAGTAGCGTTAGTCAATGCAATCTCTAAAGGATCATCAAGCAAAAAGTTGTCAGAAACTTCCTCGACAGCCTCCGCAATGGTATCTACCCAAAAAGACTTGGCATCTAAGGATGGTTTCTTCAAAACCTCTTGTAGATTGAACTTCATTACCATATCACGAAAATGAAGATCGATCTTGCATTTTTTCACATCAATGATAGCTCCAGCAGTTGCTAAAAAAAGGTCTTCCCAATATAAGTGGGTCCTTCGGTTCTTCTCCAAGTTCTAAAATCACAAAGTCGATTGGCACAAAAGCTATCCCAATCTTCACCGGCAAATTCTAAAGTACTCCAACGGGATACTTCACAGAACGATTAGCTAAGATGAGTGAGATCCTGGTACCTTTGATGTCCATCATACCTAACCTTTTTGCCACCGATAGAGGCATAAGGTTCACACTAGATCCCAAATCACAAAGATCTAGCGATTGTGATATTACCAATCTGTACTGATAAAACCAAATTTCCTGGATCTCCAAGTTTCTTAGTCATGCGGTTCTGTAGGATTGAACTACATTCTTCTACGATCATCATTGCTCCCTATTCAAAGGTGATCTTACTTGTGATCATGATTTTGACATATTTTCCTAAAGAAGGAATCATTTGACAAACATCAAAAAATGGTAGTCTTACAGTCAGTTCCTTGATCATCTCCTTGCACTTTGCATCCTCTAGATCTTTTCTAGACTTCTTAGGTTGGACTAGATATGGAACCTTTGGTTTGTAAAATCGAACTGCAACCTCAGAGTTATGGGAGTTGGGATTGATCGATCCCTTCGTGGATCGATCAATCTCTGTTTTCTTAGAGTTCTGGACAGACGCAAGAGAGAAAATTTATTAATGTTATGAATTTGGTAAAAGTTTTAGTTATTTTTATATACTCGTAAGTGGTATGAAATTGTTGAGAATTCTTTTACAAATAGTTTAGTTTTATAGTTCAAAATTTTAAATTATTTAATAACTAATTTCCAACTAAGTGTTTTAAATATTAAAACCGAAGAAATATTGGTACATTAATAATTTTTGGTCTCACTATAGTTGACAGTTCTTTTTTTTATAAACATCGAGAAACCATATTCTTGCACCACTATTAAAAAAATTTCTACAATTTTATGCATTATTAATTATAATTGTACATTTTTAAAAATGTTTTATAAAGAAAAGTGTTTGATGCTAAAATTTAGTGTATTTATATTTAAACTATTGACTTTTTTTAATTAATATGAGAAAAATATAAATATAAATATATTAATAACAGAGAGCGTCATAAAAATATATAAAAAGTAAATAGAAAACAGAAAAATTTCATAAATAATCAATATCATTACGTCTTTCCTCTTTCGTAATTATATGGTCTAAATTACAACTTAATTTTTGTTAATTTTTTTATCATGTATAGACCGATCTTCATACTGTTTGGTATAACATACTAAAGATTCACTAAGCAAAAGCGTCAATCAAATTATTATACTGCAAAGAAGAACACACGGAAAAAAAAGAAGAAGGTGATAGCTAGATTCTTGTAGATCTTTTTATTAGGTTATCATTTTTTGTAATTGCAAAGTGTTATGAGGAAGACTTTGGTTGGATTTATTGGGCCTACGTTATGGAATGAAGCCCAAAGCTCCTTTTACATAAGTAATTAGTTGTTTTTGTTCTCTATAAATCGCTGATCATTAAACAATTTGAGAGTGGCATCTCTGATCACCCAAGAATCCAACTCACATATTTCTCCTCCCTTTTCTGTTTTATTTGAGATAACCAATTCACAAATTTATCACTCAGTTCAGAATATGTGAGTCAGAGCCCAAATGAACCTACCAAACCCGACATCAATTTTATACCGGAGTGCAAATCGAAGAGTGATCCC
>OVBE01018311.1:0-10027 GCA_900406425.1 Iberis pinnata
CAAATACAGAGTTTCAGAATCTCCTCTCCCTCAGTAAAAATCTCTAATAAAATAAAGTTTGGTTCTAAAAACCTAAAACATAATGTATTTATAAGCTAAAAAAGTAAAATAACTGAAATAGGAAAATTGGGGTAAACTTGAGGACTTGATTGCAAATTTTGGAAATTTTCTACTTGTTCTCGGGTATTCCAGGNGATCGGGCACTTCTTTGCCCGATCGTGCACTTCTTTGTATTCCTGCGCGATCTTCTTCTGCGAGTCAGCTTGACCAGTCTTTAGTAAAATAGACATAACTTTTAATTGCACCGATGGATCGACTTCAAACCACTTCCATATGAAAGCTAACTCATGTGGCTAAACTTCTAACCCTTCTGCTGGACTTTGCATCTGCATATATCATTTTGCATCCGTTTCGTGCAGAAATCCGTCTTTTGTTCCAAAATGACCCAAACACCTAGAAAACCTGTAAAAGATATCAAATTGCAAGGAAAACACTCGGATAACACTCGAATAACTACCATCTCCAATGCGGGTTTTGCATTGAAGCACTCCGTATACGTTATTTGGGCCTGCATCTGACAACAAAATCCATGACTTGCACTGATTACAATCCTCTCATCGACCACATTCGGAACCTCATAACCTTCTGGGCATACAAGTTCCTCTCTTTTATTGGCCGAGTGCCACTCATGAATTTGGTAATTATTAGCACGATTAACTTATGGCAATCCAAATTCAGGTTCCCAAATCGTTGTTTGAAGACAATCACTAGCCTTTGTAGCAAATTTTTATGGTATGGGTCTCCTTCAAGGATGCATAATGGAAAGATAGCATAACAAGATGTGTGTAGACCCCGGGACAAAAAGGGTCTTGGAATTTCGGCTGGAGGACATGGCCATCGTCTTCTCCCTATCCTTAATTTGGCGTCTATTAACCAAGAACACATATTTGTGGGTTTCGACGGTTTCTCCTAAGATGCTTTACTTTTTTAGGATGAAATAAAAGGGTCATGAATTTGGCAGAAATTATTGAAACTACGACCTTTAGCCTCAACTATTTTTGTTGAAGACATGGTTTTCTTTGATTGCTGATTATATTAATGATCAAAGGTTAACATTTGAGATTGGTTAAACTCAGTTTAGTGTGTGTTTTTATTTTGTGTATTTGATGTGCTCATGATTTATCCTAAACTACATTTTAGAACAGATCACTATAAGATAGAAAGGAACAAATTTCAAAGAGACCAGATAGTGCACTTTCAGTTTAATGTCAAATAAAGCTAAGAAAAATTAAATTAAATATTGTTTTTTTAAAAAAAATGTAAACTAAAAGCGTTAATTAAAGTGAATGTAAATTTAATAAACTAAAGCACTAGGTGTTACGAAATCCAGACATAGACAAATTCAACAACTCAGCTTATCATACAAAGATTCAATTTGAAAATAATTTTCAACTCTAAAGACAAAATTAGATTAATCTTCTCTCGAAAGATTAAAACTCTATGTTCGAATTACTAAAGACAAACTCTCGCCGTATCCAAATAATTCAAACATGCATTAAGTTTATATTCGATATATTCATAAACATCTAAAACAATACTCTCGCAAGCGAAGACATTTCTTCATCTAGACTAGATCAGATTTCTATACCAATCTTTTTGTATCTATCAACATTTTATCACGAACTAGGTGATCAAACTAAATCATACGTTAAGAACAAATATAGACTAATAACCTAACAATTCAAATCCATTTTTGATAACCCTAACTATCAAAATTAGTTTCCCATGGGAAACCATAAATTCTAACTATATAACTAATCAGAGATAGTAAAACTATCAAAATGTATAACTAATGAAAAACAAGAAATCATTAACATAAAATAAGATATAACCAGGGTTTATGAAAATTCATCAAATACATGTTCAGATTCGTCTCCCTCTGTAAAACTACAACTAAGATAGAGCGTAAAAAATAAAGTAGAATAAAGGTTGACCTAAAGAGAATTTCTAATTTTCTATTTAAATGGAAAAATGACTTTCCGTGCAAAAGTAATGCAAAATATGACTTCTGTAAATTGTGTGAAACATGGGTTGGGAACGATCGATTTTTGATAGAACGATCGTTCTTTTTCTCCTGGAATTTTTAGAAACTTTAGAAAAAGCGTTCTTTGATAAAATGATCGTTCTATAGTAGAAAGATCAATCTCCCTTGCACGTATTTTATATGCGAGTCAGCTTAACCAGTTTTCAGTGAAATCGACATAACGTTTTTTTCCACTATTGGATCAACTTTAAACCACCTTCATATAAAAGCTAACTCAAGTGACTTTTTCGTGTCCAAATTTCATCACGATCTATCGGTTGAAACATCTTTAAACGTTGGCACACTCTTGACCCTATTGCTAGACTCTGCATTTGTATACGTCATTTTGCATCAAAAAATCCAAAAACATCTCAATCTTCTTAAAACCACTTAAAACATGAAAAGACTCAGTAAAAGACTCTAAAAACAAATTTTTAACTCGATAAAAGACTTTAAAATAGGTGGTAAAACAGAGTATATCAATATCTCTTTTGGTTCTAGATATGTCAAGCTATGTCTCCCATACTTTCAAGCTTATTTAGTTGAAAATTGTAGGTTTTGAATTCTAGCTTGAGTAACATTCTCATTAAAATCTATCAGGTGACAAAACACAAAACATCTAAAGAAAAAAAATAACTCAAAACATCTTTTTTATTCCGTCTAATGGATTAACAAAAAAAAAACCAAAAGACAAAATAAATTACGACAGACAAGAAGTTCGAAAGCCGAGAGAAAAAGGAATACCCAAGAGTTAAAGACGAAACTAAGCAGATCGGTTAAAAAACAAAGCTAAACTTAACACTAATGGAACTAGCAAAAGCAGCAGACCTAGAAGATCCGAGCGACTGACTAAACAGAGCGAAGAATTGAAGAAGAATAAAGCTGCTGAAGCATGGAAGCTGTGCTAGGAAGAGAATGATGACGCACCACTAGAAGCACCCAAAGCCCCGACCACACGGTGAAAATAACTCCTTGGAAGTCTCAGCAACCGGCCACCCTACCAACCACTCCTGGAACGAAGGCACTGAATGAGAGAAGAGACAACGACAAAGACCAAAAAATGGAAACCACTGCGAAAGCAAAGCACCAAACCGAAGGGCATCGAGCCCCACCAATGGAGAGAAAAGAGAGGAGCAGAGCTAGCAAAAAATTCTCAGTGAAGACCATAGGCTATCTGTCCCAGTCATCTCTCAGAACAACCCTGCAGGAAAATACAATAGACGAATCCTGAGTAAAAAAAGCGGAGAAACCACCGAGCCAAAAATCTGAAACCAAAACAACTTTAAATTTAAGCCAACAAAACAACCACCAGATCTAACCCAATCAACCAACACTGCACACTAAGCGGCCACCTTCACTACCAAAGCCAAAGCAACCAGTCCATAACCCAACCCCAAAAGGAGAAACCACCAAAACTAGATAGAAATCTCGAGAAAAAGCTTACCAGTACATAGTCGGAGCCTTAATCGAAGATACACCACGCCAAGGAAGGAGAGCACCTCCGACAGCTAGGCTCGCACGAGGTCAACGAATATGGTCGATCTACCGACAAAGAGAACAGAAATCAAGAAAAGGAGAAGATTGAGAAGAGTTAAGTCGAAGAAACAAAAACACACAAAAAAACGAGAAAAGGAACCGACGCAGTTTCAATAGGCTAATGGCCGTCGGTTCTAGTCAAATTTGAAAAAGAAGGGTTGGTGGAAGAAAATCGAGAGAGAAGAGACTAGGGTTCCAATTAAAGGGGTCTTTAAGAAACTCAACTCAAAACATCTAAATAGTAAATAATTGTGATAGGTAAAAAATTACACAAAGAATAAAATCCTTAGTTAAACCGGACTCATCGAGGTTTATTCCTGCCAGTGTTGCTCAAAAGAGAAAAGAAAATCCAAAGAGACAGACCCAAAAACAATGGAGAAAACAGTTGAAGCAGGAGAGTACCACTCCAAGGATTTCGAATGGGAATTTGTAAAGAATATGGTCGAGAATGATCCTTCTCTCTCCCACCATGTCCAGTACCAAGATCATCGACATTCCTTTGCTTCACCAGATTCACAACCATGGCAAGATTTCCACGCCCGTCACTCCTCCGGCAAGTTCTTCAAGGTAATTCTCTTAGGTTTTTAAAATTAGCAGTAGAAATTTGCTGTGCTTGTTAGTAAGCATAGAAATATGTAGAAGATCAATGCACAGTTGAATCTAAGCTAAGGGGCTCGAATTAACAATTAACATAGGTAGAAGGGATTCTTAACAATTATTACCATTAGAATAGAGAGAATCCTAACCATTTTTCTTCAGTACAATTTCCACTCCGAGGAGGTGGAGTAGAACCTTGATCTTGAGTTAAAGGTTCTAATACGAGTCCTTATTTCCTATATCAAATCTCCCTTTTCCGAAGAACACTTCCCTTCTTCTTGCTTATGGAAATCCCAAACTGTGTGGTCACGCTTGGACCAGATATCCTAGTGAAAAGTAAACTCATTAAAAGTCCATGAATCTCATTTCAATAATATTTTTAACCCTGCTTTAGAACTCCCCCAAACACAGCATTATAACTGTTTGCACAATCTCAGTCTTGTTCTTTAGGTAGTAACCTGAAGGGTGTTCTATCTAGTATCTATTGAACATGTCCATCTTTAATCAGTGTGCTGATGGAAAAACGAGGAACTCTATGTATCTGCTTGTTGTAGCAGCATTCATCTTCATGTATGGTTGTTCTGTAACAGATTTCCATGCAGCTATGATTGTATCTATACTTATCAAATTCAACCTCAAAAATCCTGAAGCCTTATTCTTCCAACATTGCTACACTTTAGAATTAGTTCTTGTAAACTCATACTCATCACAATACCATGCTTTCTTAAATTCGATCAGTCTTCTGTTCAAGGACAGACTGTCTCCCTTAACATGCATTCATAACTTGGCAAAATCGTACCTGTTTCCGTGAACTTTTCTTCGTGAGTAAAACCTCTCCAGTTGGTACACTGAATCTCTTATGCTCGTTAAGTGCATAGACTGGGCCCAACAGAAGATATGTGTCATGTTTCTCTTCTCAACTCTATCGAGGCTTCTTTTCCAATACCATATTCAGACCCTTCCCAGAATCTCTTTTCAAAATTTAAATGAATAGAAATCAACAGTCAGAAATACTTTCATATCGTGAATTGTCTCTTTCTGTTTAATATCACCAGTCTCGTGAAATTGCATCTCAAGAAGTTCCCAGAACATTACACTGGAAGGACTTGTTTCCTTCTTTCATCATGAAGTTGATCATCATGAGATTTCATTATTATAATCCCTGAGATTTCATCATGAAGTCAGGATTTCTAGTTCTTTGCACAACACACAGTCTTTTTGTGGATTTGACACCAACAAAGACCATAAAAGTTGGATCTGATTGACTGAAATAAGGAGGATTGGATTGTTTCTTTGGAGCTGAAGAACTATCCTAAATAATTGGTAGTGATGGTTTGGGCTTCTAGACATGATTTTGGGATGAAACACCATGATGTTACTGATTCCGTCTCACGTAGCCAGTCTGATACCTGAAGTTTGTGATCATCATTTTGCTTCTCCTCCTCATCCTCCTCCTCTGCTCAACTGATACCTTTGATAAAGAAAAACTGTGAGTATCAAAATTGAATCAAGGATCAAATGAATTTATGTTCCTAGAACAGAACAGATACCCATATGGCCATATCTGATCTGCAAAGAAATCTTAAGTAGAAGGGATTCTCAACATCAGTAAGGCAATTGTAATCATTAGCTAAAAACTAGAGAGACACAAAAGAGAGAACCTTAACTAATAATGAGTAAACAGTTGATAAATGTTTGTTCTGTGATTGTTATTCGAACTCACTTTAAACCAAGCAAAAGACTCTCTAAATTCTTTCTATACATGTCAATTAATTGATCCTAACAACAACTTTTCTTTGTATGTAGGAAAGAAGGTATTTGTTGAAGGAGTTTCCTGAGTTAGTTTCCTGTCCGGAAAAATGCAAACTTTTAGAAGTCGGTTGTGGTAATGGAAGTACAGTACTTCCAATTTTACGGTAACACGTCTGAATTTTCACTTGCAGTTTCATGCTATTATCAATTAATTTATCAAAAATATAATACCTGATTCGGTGGAGGCTCTGCAATGATAAACTTGTGTAGGTTGTATAAAATTTAATGAGATAGACTTGTAAAATCTGTTCTTTTCGTTATTCTTATGTGTTTATTTGTTGCTTTTGTGCAGTGGAAACAAGAACATTACTGTATACGCTTGCGATTGTAGCAGTGAGGCTCTTGTTAGAACTAAAGAGAACATTGATCGCACTATTGCTACAGTTGAAAACTTCCATTCTTTCTGTTGTGACTTTTCAACATCTAAATTCCCAGATTGGGTGGCATGTGATCATTGTCGAAACAAATTTATACTTAAGCAGAATTGCAACCACTCAGATTTTGGTCCTCCTCCAACAATTAACCCCCAAAAGTTACATAGAGTTGTCTTGCTAATCTCGTATCTCTTTATTTAACAGGAGGGAACTATAAATGTTCATTAAATGATAACTGCATCAGCGGTGTGGATTTTATTACTCTGGTATGTGATTATGCGATTATTGTCAGTTGGTTCGGTTTTTTTGTTTTTTTTGCTTTTTGCCAAATTGAGCTGAATATAATTTCGCTTTGCTTTGGTTTGCCATTCGGTTTGTTCGGTTTCGGTTTTCCTTTTTAAAGTTTAGTGTTTTCAGTTCGAAGATCTTAAATATTTCGGTTCGGTTAAATTTTTGTTTAATTTTTGGTTTATTCGGTTAATTTTAGCTAATTCAGTTCGGTTTTTTTTCTGTTAATGTAGTATAAAATAAAATTGTTTCCGAACCGAAAACCAAACTAAAATTAATATTTCACCGAATCGAACCGAATTAACCGAGTAAAGTGAACCAAAATAACCGAACTAAATTCGGTTCAGTTTGGTTAAAATGCCAACCTCTAGTGGCTATATAGATGTTAAACTAAAACTATGGTGAGAATATGTTTAAATTTTTGTATGTTATGTCAGATATTTACATTGTCAGCAGTGCCTAAAGAAAGAATGCCGAGAGCTATAAAGGAATGTTTTGATGTATTGAAACCTGGTGGCTTGCTTTTGTTCAGAGATTATGGTAATTGTTGATTTATCACATACTGATATACTTTGGTTTCAGCTAGAGAAACTAATAGACTAAAAAATCAGGATTATATGACATGACTATGCTGCGGTTTGAGCCAGAGAAACTTATCGGGTTCAGGGAATATGTTCGGTCTGATGGAACGCTTTCATACTTCTTTTGTCTTGATACTGTTAGGAGACTATTTACAGATGTTGGATTCATTGAGGTAAACCTTCTTCTTCCTCTTCTTTCTTGTGAATTTTCTAAATTTTTTAAAAAATGTTTTGATCTTGTGTGCAGGTTGAGCTTGAAAATTGTTGTGTAAAAGCAGTAAACAGGAGAAAGAATAAGAATATGTACAGAGTTTGGATTCATGCCAAGTTCCAAAAGCCTTTTCTAATCTAGGTATAACCACCGAAGAGGTTTTTAGGAAAAGAGAAGTTTGTTTTGATTGATATTTAAAAGTAGAGACTAAAGTATATAAACAAGGGCGGATTTATTTTATTAAATAACACTTTCAGGGATTACAGAGGAGCTCAGGTTTTGATTACAACTCTCACCAAACATAACTATTTATAGTACAACATATAAGGAATATACCAAGTAATATTATTTAAATTTTGACATAATTTTATTTTACAATACACATTACATACTCTTATTTTACATCACAGCTTTTATTTATTTCACATCGTACTTTTATTTATTTATATACCCCTATCTCCCAAAAAGAGTGTAGGTTCTGTCTTATTCGTCGTTAAAGTCCATGTCGTCTTCTTCGCTGTCAGAGAGTACTTCTGTCACATATATTTTTATGGCCTGGAATGTACATCTTGATTTTGTATGTTTGTCCTTCAACTCAGTATAATTTGGATGATCAGGATTGAATTTTGGTCATGCGTACTGATTATCTGGGCTCATCATTAAGATCATAGTTCTTGAAGACTCTTTGGCTGGATCATATAGGCTCATAATGTAAATTATTGGATGATTTTTGAAATTTGGTGATGAGTTCTTGATAAGAAATTTGAGAGTTCTTTTGTTTTTTGATAAAAAATTTGAGAGAAAGTTGTTTTTCTCTTTGGGTTTGACGTCAAATTTCTATTGTGAGAACCAACTTACCAATTTTAGTAATTGTGCTTGTGGTAGAACCTTATGTTAGAATTTGAGAGTTAATGATGAAGAATAAGTGTAAAGATGAAGCAAAGCATGATAGAATAAGGGAAGAAACCGAGAGATAATAAGTAAAGAGAATGAGTTTAAGAGTAACAAAGGATGCTTAAGAGAATGAGATAGTATATGAGCGAGTATAGAAACCGGAGAGAGAGAGAGTGGAGAGTAGAGAGTTTGAGAGAATAAGTTTGTTGAAGTGAGAGAGATTATCTCTCCTTAAGATTACAAATGAGAGCATACAACATATATATATAGACTTTACGTGATTATTCAAATCATCTAGATTAACTTCTTCAACTTGAATCCGGCTGGAATAGAGCCAAAAGAAGGACTGAGCAATGGCCAGCCATCAGAACCGACCCAGAAATGACAGTGACAACACCTAGGCGCGTTTGACTCGGTATATCAGACATGTGATCACTTTCTCCTTTGACTGAAGCTTTCTCCTTTGATTTAATTTAAATGCTTCAGCCTTCTAGAAACTCTTCTAAAGTATTATAGGGAAGCATTTTAACTCCATTAGACTAAATTAAACCGCAGTTGGCCTTGTATGGTTTAGATGATTCCTTGTTGGGTTGGACAAACTTCTTTCTTAGCCACAGCCCTTAACCATTCGGTCTATGCATTATTGAGTTTCCTAAGTCTTGATTCTTCTTAGACACGTTGATCATGGCCTGGATTCTATTGCACGAGACACTAACTTGAGTTTATTATCTTCATCTCAATAAGATGAGCTTTAAAAATATATGAATCTCTGTAAGTCTTCATCTCAATACTCCCCTAAAACTTAACCATGATGATTGGTTAAGGTTGGAACTATGAAAGGCCTACAATATGCCTACATCATATGAGGTTGTTGCGTTAGTTCTAGTAATTTTGTTTTTGATATGCCTAAATGTAGTATTATTGTAGAAGAAAATTTTGGATGTTTACAAAGGATTAATGAAATGAAATTCTCCTATTTTTCTATACAATATCTATTGATTTTTTTCCTTATGGAGAGGAATGGGTTCATAATAGGTATAGAAAAGGATTTTCTAGCACAAATTCGAAGAAAAAAATTAAGACAATCAATATGAGACAATTGTATGCATTCACAATTCAAGAAAGGCGTAATGAATGTCATACACTAATCCAGTTAAAACGTCTTTTTCAACAGTTTCTATATTAGAAATATTCAGTCAAGTTTGAGGACCACAAATTATCATTCACTTAAAGAATAATTCAAAGTTGGTAACACGGATATGAGTGAACAGTTGTCATGAATGCTAATTCTATCATCGTTTCTTGGTGGTCCTAGGTATGTACAAAAACGATATCATGACATTATGGCTATATGTAAAAATTTGAGTTTCTAGACTTATTCATCATTTTGACATGCAATCCTAAGTGGCCCGAAATATCTCCGCATCTTGAAAAGAAAAAAAGTTGAAGTATGACGATTGACCTGACATTATTATGAACATATTGGAAAGTTTGTATCAGGTAAATTTATTTGATATTTCAAATAATTGACTTAGTATGTTATTATATAATATAATTTGTTGAAACTTAAATTTTTCTCATTTGCAACGATGTATACTATTGAGTTCCAGAAAAGATATCTTCCACATGCATATATATATATATATATATA
>OVBE01018312.1:0-10027 GCA_900406425.1 Iberis pinnata
ATAAATTTTATATTTATTATATAAAAATTTATATTTTATAACTGACCATATTCTCGGGCTGAATAATAAAAGCTGCTCTAATAACATTTGCTGATTAGCCCTTTGGTTTGGGTTCGGCCCATTATCATGAAATAATTCCGGTTCAATGTCAAACCGACCGGTAAGGAGCAAAATAGTTGAAGTCGAGTGTTTTAAATCCCATACATTTTTAAACCTACTTTCTTCCTCGTTTTAAACCCTAAACCCCGCGAGAGGAGAGAAGGACCTCTGCCTGCTAACTCTCTTGTATACTTTTTATGGCGGAATCAACATCAGACTTGGAAGATCAGGGTATGTAAAAGATTGAATTGAACAGAGTCATTTAGAGACCCCATAAAAGAATTGTTCTTCCTGTTAGAAAATTGCGGAACAGTAATTACAAACTTTCAATTTCTGGAATTTTTGAGTCAATTAATATATTTTTTCCAGCTAAATTTTGAACTTTAGCAATAAGATTTGAATCTCTTGTTTGTATTTCGCTGTAAAGTTTTAGTCTTCGGATAACTTTGAGTCTCTTGTTCAGTGTGGACTAGTGGAGAAGTTGTTAACTTTTTTTAATTGAATGACATTGTTTGCTAATATCAGGAATGGTGTCAAAGGGAGTGAATAGAGATCTTGAGGTGGAACAGTTCCCAGTGATGGCTTTCAGACCATCCCACGAAGCTAAACTTAGGGAATTGTTGCATAAGATTTGCTTACATGAGATTAAGCTGTGTTCTGATGCTGCAAAAGAATTTGTTAAATTACTAAAAGGAGAGACTGGAGGCGATTTATTGTGTCTATATTTCAAGAACTCACCTAACTTTGCTGAGCTTTTAGAGGCATGGAATGTTCGGCATGGAAAACAAGGACTATCATATATATTCAAGCTTATACAGACGATTTTGAGTCATCCAGATGGGAAAGATAGTTCAACTGATATTGGAAGAGCTATTGACCGGTTTGGTAAGTCAATTATCGACAACAAACTGGATGACATTTACAAAGAATTGAACAGCAAAGTGGTAAAACAACAGAATTCTGCACTTTCTTTGTTGGCTTCGATTGTTAGGCGTGGTCAATACATGGCATCAGAAATAGCTAAGATATTTGACTTTAAGGGTTATGCGAAACTGGCAGAGTATAAAACACGAGGGACTGACAAGGATAAGAAGCGTTTAACGAGGAGGGCTTTTGTTGGGTTCGCAATATCATTCATTGAAGTTGCAAGGGGTAAATTCTTAGGGTCTGTTTTACAGCAAAAGGAAATGTATTCAAAAGTCCTACGAGGCCTTGGGAAAGACGATGATGACACTGTGGCTTCCGTCTTGTCTTCCTTGGAGGAAAAGATCCTTGTTGAAGAATCATCGATTCTTCCTAGTCTTAGAAGTGTTCTTTTTGGAAGTGCAACATTACAGCAGCTAGTCAGCATTTCAGCAAGAGAGGATGGTGGGATTGTGAATGAGTTGGCCCATAATGTTCTTTTAAAAGTTTGTACGGACCCCTGTAATGGATTGATGCCAGATGCAAAGAGAAACTTAAGAGGCAATTCAAACAGACTACTAATGCTCATGAAGAGGTTGAGAGCAACAGAAATTGGTTATCACAAGGATTTGCTTCTAGCTATTGTTAGGGGTAGACCGTCTTTAGCTTCAGCTTTCTTGGAAGAATTTCCATACAATGTGGAAGATTTTGCATCACCATCTTGGTTAGTCTTCTTCAATGTATCAGTGTGTATCCATCTTTATTTTTTTTAACTCTTTATGCATAGTAACTGAAGTCATTGCAGGTTTTCTTCAATCTCCTTAGCAGCAAATTTGGTATTGTCAGTAAGAATTTCATGTTCTTTTGACTTTCTAAATCCAGATCAACGTTCTACACCTTCTTCTGATAGTTCAGAAGTTCAGACTATTATGAAATGCATATGCCCCCGACCATTTAGCCGGTCGTTGATCAATAAAGGGATGCTGCATTCTGATTTTCTCGTGAAACATGGGACCTTGAGATTTCTCTTGGAGACGCTTAGACTGCTGGATTCTTTTGTTACTGCTTGGAACCTTTGTTCATCTCATAGTTGCTCTGAGCAAGTACAGGCTTCCCTTGAGCGGGATGTCATGAGTGAAGTGAGGAGCTTTTTTCCAGATTCCCAGGTGTTATTGACTTTACTGAAGTCTCTGGGAGGTTCTAGTGGAGCTCAAAAGCTGTCTTCAAAGAGAAAAGCAGTGTTGGATTGTGGATTAGTAAATAGAATAAAACGCTTTAAGAAATCTGAGAAGGAGGTTTTGGATGCAGAGGATGGTGATATCGTTATTGGTGGGATAGTTTCTGGTAAAGATATCTTTTTGGAAGAGGATCCTGTGGATGCTCATATGAAAAATCAGGCAGATGAAAAAGAATATCTTGAGATTGTTTCAGAAATTTGGGCGTCAGAGATTTGTCCTAAGCCTATTGATTCAGTCGAAGAAGCAGAGATGTGCTTTCACATAAAGCTTCTAGATTCTCTTAGGATTTATGGGGTATGTTAATTTTTTCTCAATTTCTTAGAAACTTTGTTTTACTCTTTCTTGGTGATATTTGATACAGCTTGTTTTGTTATTGTTAATGTGTCTATGTATTAATAGTAGCTTGGACTTCCTCAACTGTACTTGATGAGCTCTGGTTTTAATCTACATGCTTTTTTTTATCTTTGCAGCGTTCTGTGCCTGATGTTCTTGATGGATCGTTTGATGTCTTCATGAAATATATAAGCAGTTCAAGTTTTCCAGCTGAATTGCAGAGAGCTCTCTTGTCTTTGTTAAATGAGTACATCAGTTGGACTCCAAATTCCCAAATTGAGAAAGTTCATACAAGAATTCCACCATTTATGTACAAGCAGTTGGATCTATTACTGAATTTGCTACTTTTCTCACCACATAGCGAGGTGAAGGACCTTGCTTACAATTTAGCACTAGTAGCTATGAGTAGCACCGGTGCATTTGAAAAAAATCCAAGTGAAATTGGTGCATGGTTCCTGTTTCTACCATGTTCTGGAAAGATTAAACGACCTCTTCAAGTTGAGGAGGCTGTACAGAGCATGTCATCAGTTGTCATCTCCTTTTTGTGTGATGCAGTTTCGACTGTTGGAAATAATTTATTCAAGTACTGGGATATTATCAGAAGTAGTTTGTCTCAAATAAAAGGTATACGTAATAGTCTGCACAAAGATGATTATCTTATGTCTCTAAAACTAATCCTATGAATGAAGACACCTAGTAACTTATTGAAAAGGATTCATTTAATCTCATGCAAGTTAATAAACCTAGATGAATTTATTGACTGGTCTATCTTCTATGTGTTGGTTGCAGGTGTTTCAATAGGTTTCAGCCCCCTAATTATTTGTATAATGCAGAAATGTGTGAGGCTACTAAATTCTGAATCTAAAAGGTATTCTTTACCGGAGAAATCAGCAATATCTCTGTATGTTTGCAGCACATTGAAATATCTTTTGCAAATTCAGGTAAATTTACATGCATATATATAATATTGTAGATATTGTGTTTACCAGATAAGATACCAATATCTTTTCTATGAATTGAATATTGTAGGTCGATTCTAGATTACTCTCATGTTTGGTCCAGTCAGTTTTGTCTGAGGTTGTTGACGAATCTAAGGATTCTTTATGTGAATGGAGGCCATTGAGAAAGTTGTTGCTTTTCTCACAATCTTTGTCAGACGGAAAACCTTTCATCTTGCATTCCGGAAGGACAAAGGGGCTACTTGTTGACAGTTCCTTTGCAGATTCTCTTGATGAGATCAAAGGGATGGTGAGAAGCATGTCTCAGGACGAAATTCCAGGAATAGTTAAAGCGTTTTCTTCTGCATTAATATGCGCACCACCTGAATCGATCTTGAAAAGTTTTGCTCCTGTGATGGCTGTTTCTTGGGCTTTCTATGGAACTTCATTTTCATTTTTACAGTCAATGACCTATCTAGAGGAGAACTTCTTCGGAAATCTTTCGAAGTTACTGCCAGACTTGTTTGCGCGAGGTTCAGAACTTACTGGGTCAAGAAATCTGTTTGAAGGAACCTTAGACAGTGAGATTGATTTTTCTAACCATTCATCAATAATCGAAGAAATCAAAAGCAAGATGGACTGTGATATTGAATCTTCTGTCTTCTCTATATTCTTAGAGCAGGCTCCTTTTCCTGTATTACTTACCGCAGTTATGAGCATGGATATATCTTGCTTAACAGAGTTTCCAAGAATATCAGAGCTACTGGTACTAAAAGTTTCGCAACAAAAAGGTGATAGTTTTGACTTAGACATCCAATTAGTACTGTTCTGGCTCTTCCAAATAAGATCATCTTACAAGATTCAACCAGCTCCAGTACTCTGTCAACTCTCTGAGATCTGCTTACGTCTCATACAACACTTGTTATCTCAAATGTCAGAACCGGAGCTTGCTTCCGGACCCTCTTCAAAGAAGTTGTCTACTTTTTCAAAGTGGAAGCATCAAGTGATCCAGACAATTCTTTGCCATCCAGTTGTGATGGCATTGTTGGAGAGTCCCTTGGGTTGTAGCACATTACCAAGAGTGCTAAATGCTGAAACTTTGCTGACAACGAGCAGCCTAGTAATTAGTGAAATAGATCAACACATCCTTGATCTATTGGCTTATACTTGTGAGCACTTTTTGTTTGATGAGAAACACATTATACAAAAAGAAGACCTCAAGGAAAACAAGTCAATTATGGCTTTTAAAGCCTTGGTCGAACGACTTCTCTTGGAATGCAGGGTCAAGTTTGATCTTTGTGTTGGTGCTCAAAGTTACGCTCCTCTTCTCCAAACATTACAAATGATTCATGCTTTGTTGAGATTTATCTCACCTTTTAAACTTTTATATCTTGCTCGTTCCATGCTGATTAATGTGGAAAAATCGGCAAGCCCAAATTTGAGTATGATTCTCAGTTTGGGTTTGGATATTGCTGGTGGAGCTTTAGAAATGCTTATATCGTATTCACAGCAGCCGGCTGCTAAGAGAAAGATATATGATCAGCTTTGGGAATTAGAAGAAGAGAATTATGACAGTCACCTCATTGATGAAGTCTATAGCCTGGCATGCAGGTTTTCTATTTCTTTTAGTTTGGATTCGGCAGATGCTTGTTTGCTTAAAGTTGGTGCTGGCATTTTCAGGGCAAAACATAATCAGAATTGTAGCGTTCACCCGGTGACCTTGATTATTTTACAAATTGTTCGAAGAACCCCTGAAGACTTGATTATCCATTGCATTAAAGGGGCAAGCATGACCAGAGCCAAAGTATTATTCTATCTTGTGGAGTCTACTCCTTTGCATCTGTCAATCTTTGGACACTTTTTCTTTAGTATGCTAAGTAAGAAGTCTGCACTTACAGATGATCAATTTATCACTCTTCTGCCTGCTGCGCTTTCCTATCTGACATCTGTTTTTGCAAAACTCGAGAAGCCATGTAGTAGATGTTTGGATATAACTTCAGCTTATTCAAATATACTAATGAACAGTTTTCTTCAGTGGCCAAGGTTTTCATCTCAGCGTATCTTTGAAGAGAAGTATGGAGAGATTGCTCCATCGGCGATTGAGAATATTGATGTTATGTTCAATGCGAGTCGTCTTGGGAATGCAATCCGTATGTTTCAGTATCACTTTGCCTTCACTCAGAGTCCAACCAAAAAAGATGATCTCTGTAAGGTATTCCAGTCCATGTTCTCTCACACTAGTACTGGAAGGGAGATGTTGGATTACGAGTTAAAAGAAGTTGATGTTCAGTCAGTTGATCATACGTTAAATGTTGCTATCCGTGTAGCTGCAAAAGTAACCCTTTCAATGATTTGTTTGTTTCCAGAGGACAGCAGTATAGAGGAAAGTTCCCCAGATGTGGGATCTACTAGAGAGAAGTTATCAAAGCCGTTACTAAATGCTTTAATTAATACTTGGGAATGCGTCGTTAAGAAAACTGATTGTTCTTTTAAAGGAATTTCCGAACCACAACAAGACAAATGTTGGTCCCTGTGGAAAAGCCTTGAAAACTTCATTTTGAGAAGTATTTTAAAGTTTTTGGAAAACATGTGTGAGGAGCTTGTTCTCTTGGATTCCCTTCCCTTCCTGGAGAGACTAATGAAATCAGTTCTTCTGTATAGGTTTGAGGACTCAAAAACATTGAAGATACTAAGAGAAATCTTCTCCTTATTGTCTAGAGGAAAGTACTCTTATGCACCATATACCCAACTCTTGATATCTCACTCACAGTTTACACCGACTATCAGTTCTCTCTCCATATCCTCCTCTCAAACTGGTGAATTATTCCGGCCTGTCTTGAGCATCCTAAAAAATCTTATCATCGGAACTCCAAATTCCCCTGGAGTTAGAAGCTGTTGTTATGAAGCACCTGAATATGTTAAGCAGTTAGAAATTATCAAATTTCTCAGAGTACTGCTCTCCAAATGTGGAAAAGATTCAGGAATCAATCTCAAAGAACTGCATTTCCTTCTTTTGTCTTCTTATGGTGCAACTCTGAGCGAAATCGACGTGGAGATCTACAATTTGATGCGTGATATCGAGTTGATTAATGCTGAACCTACACTGAATATTTCTGAACCAGAATATATGTGGGGTAAAGCTGCTTTGAAAATAAGAGAAGGACTGCGTTTCTCTCAGGATGCATCTGAAGTTGGTGAAGCTGATTTAATGGAAGATACCCGACAGAGTCTTTTCAAAGAGAATCTTTGTGTTGATCCTAAAATATGTGCTCTAACTGTTTTGTTTTTTCCTTATCAACGAACTGCGGATGTCTCAGATAACTCTCACCTATATGATGATCTAATCAGCAAGGTACCCCTTTCCTTAATTTCAATTTCAGTTAGAAGTTCTTGTACTTTCAAAGAGTTTGAATTAATCCTTCCTCCATGTGTAGAAACAGTTACCTGTAATTGAGAACATTGAACGATATGATCCGGCTTTCATCCTTCGCTTCTCAATACACTCATTGTCCATTGGATACATTGAACCCTTGGAATTCGCCAGTTTAGGCTTGCTTGCAGTTGCTTTTGTGAGCATGTCTTCAGCTAATGTTGGGATGAGAAAATTGGGCTATGAAACTCTTGGGATATTTTTGGACGCTCTTGAGGTAATTGGTTTTGCAAAGGCTCATTGATCAGTTCTGTTTCGATTATCTCAAAGTTAAATTGCTTCCAAGGACTTGCTTGAAAGTATATTGTTTAACTAGAACTTTTTGATGTAGAACTGTAGGAAAAATAAGATTGTAACAAGGCTTAGGCTTCTACTGATGTATGTTCAAAACGGAATTGAGCAACAATGGCAAAGAATCCCAACTGTTTCTGCTGTTTTTGCTGCTGAGGCATCTCTTATATTGTTGGATTCTTTTCACGAACATTATGGTCCTATAGTCAAACTGCTAAAGGGCTCATCTACACCAAAGCTGAGGGTACTTATTCTCTGAAAACTGTTAAAAAAAGATTTCTTCATCCTTTACACTTTCAAACTGAGTGATGTTTCTCTTTGATAGGGAGTACCTTTGTTTCAGGATTTTTTCTGGAGCAGTGCTGTTAACTTTAGATCACAGAGGCTTTGGGAACTTCGTTTAGTGTGTGTTGGCTTGAAATCAGATGAGGATGCTCAAATTTACATTGATAACTCCATCCTTGAGACACTAATCAGTTTTTCTTCATCTCCTCTTGCTGATGATGAAACTAAAGGGCTAATCCTTCAGGTGATACTTTATTTCCTTAATGTCACTTTTATTTTGCACCTATATCACTATAAGGCTATACTCAAGTATGTAATCTTTTCAGGTCGTGAAGACGTCAGTCAAATTCTATAAGCTGGCTAGACATCTAGTTGAAAGTTGTTGTCTGTTTTCATGGTGTTCATCAATTATCTCAACGTGTACAAAGCCCATTGGAGAAGAATATTTGCGCTTGGTGGTTGTCTTGGAGGTGAGTACAGTACAGTACAGTATTAGCCCATTGATGCTAGTAGACACAACCATGCTTATTGTCTATTTTGCACCAAGAGTCCTTCTGTAGAACAGTGCCATTCATTACTAAATTGCTTTGTGTTTTTGTTGAATCAGGTTGTGTCTGATGTTCTCGCCTTACGAAACGTTACAGAATGGTTGCAACGATCTGCACTTGAAGGGCTAATGGAAGTCTCATCTCGTTTATACAGATTTTTAGGTGGAGTGGTTTCAGTAGAAGATAATGGATATTTGGTTAATTTAGTATTGCAGATACTATCTGCTACTTTAAAGATATCACAAAAACGAAAAATGTACCAGCCACATTTCACCATCACAATCGAGGGGATATTCCAACTCTTTGAGGCTGTTGCAAATTGTGATATTCCTCTAATTGAAGCTAGTGCAGAGCTTGGGCTTAATACTATATTAATGAGCACCCCACCACTTGACATTATATGCATGGTATCTCTCTCTCTCTCTCTCTCTCTCTCTCACCTATTGAGGCCCTCCAGTTTTGTTTTGAACAGTTTCATACGATATGTTTCAGGATGTGGACAAGCTGAGAAGGTTTCTTTTGTGGGGATCCTCCACAGCTTTGAGGAGTGACCTTAAAAGGGGATCTAAGCCAAGTGAGTCTCATCAAGATACTAAAACACTCACTGAAGAAGAGAGTATGGTCGCAAAGTTTCTACGCTGGCTGTTGGCTTCGGTGATTCTTGGGAAGCTTTATTCGAAAGCTAATGATACAGACATGACAGTCTTAAGTAAAACAAAGCCAGACACTTTGCTGGCATTGTTAGAATACTTAAAGACAAGGAATCCCGAGAGCAGTGAGACAAAGTCAGAGCATATAATAGGGGAAGTAATCGTACACCTTCAACAGCTTCTGTGTACAAACTATAAGGTTCTTCCTTCTGTTGTATGTGCACTTTCTCTCATGCTTCTTCCTAGTCCCCTCGGGGTTGCAGGTATGATGCTTTTCACTGACTTAACATAACTCTTGTTCTTAGGATTATTTAGGTTTATGTCCCATTATCTGTGTGGTGAAATTTTGCTATTCTTCTGCACAGGTTCAGAGTTCAATGGAGATTACAAGCTCATCGAATCTTTTTGTTCTAGAATAAGTAGCCCCCCTGAGGCAACTCCAGTCTGGAGATGGTAAATGATTCTTCTATTGTTCAGTTACATTGTAAGGCTTTGTTCATTATTCAGAATCTTTACCTTGAATTCTTCTTGACAGGTCATATTATCAGGCATGGAAGGATCTTTCATTGGAACCAGCCACAGATCTGGAAAAAATTAATGAACTCCATGCATGCCAACACCTTCTGCTCATATTATCTGATATGCTTGGAGAAAAGCCAGAGGAATCTCAACAAGTGTTGCTTCATAAAAGTTTTGACATGTCGAGTGTATTTGAATGGGAAAGAGGTTTAGTTGAGACCTAATCAGTTTTGTCCTATCACTGACACAAGTTATTGATCTGTACATATGAAGAATGTTGATGTTTTGTTGTACCAAAGATAAATGTAATAGATGCAGTAACTTTAGGAGTCACTATATACTCAATTGCTTTGAAAGTAACCATGATTTTACTCTTAAATAATCATGGTTATGTTAGGGTTTTTTTAATGGTTTTAGGGTTTCTGAGAAGTTTTTGTCAAGAATCGAAGTTGAATCTTGTAAGGAAAGGGGAGAGCAACTCCATTAAAACTCTCAAACTTGTAAACTGTTTTAGATAACTAATTTAAGAGGTTNAAACTGTTTTAGATAACTAATTTAAGAGGTTTTGATAAGCTACATTTGTCAAAATTGTTATGGAATCGAGTCAAATTACATATAAAATCAGGGTATAGCAAGTTTGCAACCAAAAATTTGTAAGAATTTAAGCTTACAAGCTCAAGAATATGAAGAACATTTTTAAGAACTAGAGAGAGAGAAAGTGTAGATATCAGAAATTTCATTAACTTTTTTTTCAACGTACAAGAGTTGCTTAAATAAAGATACAAAAAAAAAA